>OVBX01000595.1:0-32939 GCA_900406325.1 Erucastrum elatum
TTTTATAAATCATAAAACTAAAGAATAACATACATTCATGAATTTTACCACATATTTCAACATATTAAAACAAAACAGTAAATTAAGATATAAAAAATAATAAATAATTACATATTTAAATTAGAATCTTAAAAATAATTCAATATAGTATGATATGGGTTGAATGAAATATAGTTAATTTATATAATATAAAAGTAAATTTTGACCAAAATAAAAATTAAAAATAATGTTTTACTATAATTTACAGTTTTAAAATATAAGTAAAATTAATCAGGCCGAGTTATATAAATGAATTATCTTAGTTTCATAAAATTATATTTATTAATTTTAATTTAATTACCTATAAATACAATTTTTAATAAAAATACATGTATGAAATTTCTAAATTTCAGTAAATAAATTATTGAAAAAAACAGATTCTTTATATCCGGATCGGGTAAGAACAAGTAAAAATATATTAAGTTATTTCAAAAATAACTGTACGTTTTATATATCTCTTGAACCAAAAAAAGAAAAATCATAATTGAAGTGAAGCCGAAATTTAAAAAGAAAAACAACCTAAAACCAAAACCAAAAACCAAACATCATATTTAAACATATTGGTGATCAAAAAGACGGGTTAAATAAAATTTTCAACTAGATATATTTAAATATCTTATGTCCCAACGAAAATCACCAAAATGCAAACTTTTAAGATTTATAATATTTTCAGATACTTAACAAACCCGGGAGATCAGTGGATAGGATGATGACAAAAACAAATCTTGTCCGCCCTTTGAAAGGGCGGGTCAAACTCTAGTTAATACTATTAAAACAAAAAGCCCTTTTTTGAGTTGACCTTGAAGTTTCAAAGTATTTACAATTTCATACCACTGAATAAATTTTAAACTATGATTTCAATTAAAATTTTTATTTTCTTTTTGAAACTTCCGGCAACAACCTATAACCATTTCCTCTTATTTTGTTAGTTTCCTATTTTTATTTATTTTATTTTGTTAGTTTCCCATTTTTATTTATGCTTTAATATCTCTCTCCCATCGTTCCTTTCTTATCAACATCAAAACATTTATTTGATTATATAAGTGTTGTTTCAAATAAAACAAGAATGCGTATTGAATATGTTAGACACACAAAACCTAATTCAACATGTTCCTCGAGCTACATTTTTTATTTATATTGTCTTTGAGTTTTTGTCTGTTTGCTTGGTTTTATTATATGTTTTAGTTTTCCTATACATGGTTATATAGTCATAATTTCATACTGTGCAAAAGCTTAAGCACTAACACTTGATGATCAAACACATACTAAACTATATAAACACTGGTGGTTTTCTTTATGGGGTTTAGCGTTTATAGGAATCTCATAGAGAGTAAAATCAGATAAAAATTGTGATTTTATTTAATAATATTGATTATAGAACAGTTGAGAATAAACCTATGATATTGTGAACGTGCTTCTCTTAACAAATTTAGATTGTTAAGAATATATATTTAGTTGTAAATTATTTGATCTCGAAAACACATAAAAAAATTGGAAGCATATCACCTTAACATAACGATATTATCAACAACATTCTGGTGCAGGGATATCTAATAAAAATAATAATTATAAACATCAAAATACTTAGAGTATTAGTTCAAACAAATACTTAAAATATTCTATAAATATAGGTGGATATTAACAACATAATTAATATGATAATTATTTTATTTATAACTTTTCATTAAATCTTTCTAAATCAGTTATTTATCAAATACGCGATAGAAGCTTTGCAAAAACCAAAAACAAAACAAATAAAAAAATGAAACCAAAACTGAATCACTTTTCACAAATATTCAAATTATTATAATTTCCAGTATAACTGAATCACCTTAATATTTTTGTCAAAATATTTATTTTTTCCACATTATCAGATATTTTATTTTTGTCAAAATATTTATTTTTTCCACATTATCAGATATGGATACAGAACACCCAATTTGGTTTACAAAGTCTATATGAATCTGTAAAGCGGTCGACAAAAATGTAAATTTTATCAAATTATTAGACATTTTACATAAAATGGAAACTCAACCAGAGCTGAATTTAAGTTCTCCACATTATCAGATATTTTATCTATAAAATAAAAAATATTTTTTTTTTCAAATTATTTGATATCAATACTATTAAAACACAAAGGGTTTTTTTGAGACCACTTTGAAGTTTTAAATTATTCACCATCCTATGCCATTAATATATTTTTAATCTATGCTTTTTATTTAAATCCTATTTAAATCTATTTAATCCTAACTATATCTATTTGATCCAACAATAAAATCTCATTTGAACTAGCCCTTAATTTCAGAATGTATTTTTTTTTGTATAATTTTTTTTTCTCTTTTGTAAAATTAAAAATATTTCAATATATTGTTATATACGAAATTAAATTATTATTAAAAATGTGAAATATTTTCAATTTCTTAAAATATTTATGTGTTGCATGTATCATTTAAAATTACCACATAAATGTTAATTCTTAATTTTAAATGAATAGATAGTTTTCTAAATAAATTTGTAAAATTTAAACAAAATATCTATTCATTTAAAACACAAGTATTTACAGTTAATAAAACGTTGTGTCCAACTAATTATTTACATGTTTTACTCTTTCAAAAAAGAAAAATAACTTCTTAATTTATGTAGCACATAATACTATGGTTTTAAAAGTTAAAAACATAACTACTTTTTTAATGTAAGAAAATGTATCTCCCTATTTTTTGGGTATTTTTGAAATTAAAAGTAATCATTATTAAAACTGTTTTTAGCTTTTGATAGTTTCTATACGAGAATAATTATAAAGATATATATATATATATAATTTATATTAAACAATTTAAAGCTGATTTTTTTATCTTATGTGACTATATTCAAATTCATCCATGTATGATTTAAATCTGTTTACATCGATATAAAAACATTTCAATTTAAGGTTTGTAATCATATTATATATATATATTTAGCAACAATACAATTGAACACCATTTTTTCAAAAAATCATTATCACACTACAACAACATAACTTACATCTCAGTCTAAAAATTTGGGAATTATTCAACGAGACATTAATTTATTTAAATTTTAAATATTTTATATAGACATTAGTTTTATCAATTAACAGCACACATGATGTTTAAATATGGTTTAATGGGGGCAGTGTCTAAGAAGACTTTTAATAGAAATAATATTCTTATAAATTTATTTAGTTTAACAGGTTTCAATAGATTATTCGATTAAAATTATTTATTAATTTTATTAACAGGTTTTCAATAGATTATTCGATTAAAATAAATATTCCATTGGATTCGGTTTGGTTCTATTCAGATTTTAAATTTTCGGATTCAAAGATTTCAGCCCCATTAGGTATTTCTAAATTTTGGTTCAGGTTCCGTTCAGATCTTTGCGGGTACGGTTTGGGTTCAGATGATCAATTTAAATAATTTTTTTTTAATTTTTAAATACCTGATATATTGAAATTTTCACAAAATCGATAAACAAAAATAGATATTACATTTAAATTTGAATAGCATAGGTCAAAATACCTTAAATTAACATATAAATTGGTTTGATTTGAATATTTGGATTGAGAATCAATAGATATTTTAAGTATTTTTAGTGTCTTGAGTATACTTTAGCTATTTTAGACATGTACTTTTGACTATTCGTATATATTTTCAAGTATTTTGAACAACTAAAAAGTATCTTATACATTTCGAATACTTTTAATAAACATTAAATCTAAAAGTAATTAATATATATAGCTATATAAATATATTTCAGATATATTCGGCAACCCGAAATACTTCGGTTCAGGTCAGATTCGGTTCCGATTCTTTAAATACCAAAAACAAAATACTTCAGATATTTAATCAATTTCAGTTGGTACTACTTCTTTGGATCGTGTTCGGTTCAGTTCTTCAGATATAGGTTTTTTGCCCATCCCTAAAATGTTCAATTGATAAATGTTATATCTATTTTTTTTATAATTGCATCAAACTATATAATAACTCTAACCACTTTAAACACAAAGATGATTACAGATAACACAATAAGAAAATTAAAATTCTCTATATATATATATATATATTTATATACACGTCTTTTTAAAGGAATTTACTAATATAAATTTAGTCCAACTATTTTAATAAAATAAATTAAATTCTTTTACTCATTATTTTAGAAAAAAATAGTTTATACAAATATGATTACAAAGAAAAAAAATAATTAAAAATATAAATATGAAAATTATTATTTTTTAAATAAAATCCAAAACAAAAAGTATATCCGTCCTCAGAGAGGATGGGTCAGAATATAGTTAAAACTTAAAATGCATTTGCGGATTTGAATTAAGATACAAAAATTCCATAAATTTTTAAAACCGGGATAATAAATCAAACAATATTTTTGCCAAACTCAAGTAGAACTTTATGTAATCAAGATGCAAGATTTAACACTAATTTTTTATTCTTATAGTTAATTTTGTAAGTTCATCTAAAATAATAAACGTATTGTCCCAAAACTTCTGCAAATCAAACATGAGTGACAATTGACAAAAGCCATTTCTAAAGTAACATACGACAGAATATAGATTACTATGTAAAGATATGTTGTATGAAAGAACATTATTTGTGAAAAAAATAAAACTTTAAATTAATTTAAAAAACAAAATAAACGTAATAAAAAATCATGTGTTCCGTTCTCTTTTTTTTCTATTGTGTAAAAAAATAAAATATCAATTTTTTTACATCAATAAAATATCAGTTTTTAAATACATAAATAACATTTTTTTTCTCTTTTATAGAGGTTGGCCATTGATCCATCTTTGGAACATGATAGAACTTTCTTCAGGTTTATACTCTAACGTGTGCCCACCTCCCTGTAATCAGAATCCACAACTCAATAAAATAACAATAAAATTGTTGAGTGGGGAAAAAAAGAAAGATAGAAAGACTTGCTTTGACAGTAGCAAATGTCATTTTATTTGCATAAGTCCTTGTGTAACTGCGAAATTAAAGTTAATAGTAATCTCAAAAGTGAGATGCTAGAACGAATGAAAGAAGATATACAACCTATTAAAGAAAGATGGTTATATATATATCAATACCCAGCGATTTGATCATTGATCATCCATGGCCTCCATTCATCAACGATTGTATAGTTGAGAGACCTTATCCAAGCTTGAGTTCCAAGGTAAGGGACTCCCATATCTTGATCACCACTGTCAACAAAAACCGCACAAGGTTTAAGGTTTTAATCGTGTAAGGAACAAAAAGAGATTTTTAAACGGCTTTCAACTCTTACCTGAAGATGAGAGAACGATAGCCATTGATACTGTTATTCTTATGGTAAGGTATGCTACTTGCAATGTCACGAGTGTAAGGAATATTCGGGTTACATCGTACCCATTCCTCTCTACTCCCCTACAAATCAAGGATCGTCTCATATATAAGACTAGACCAAAAATCTTATATGTAACTAATCATATACATACCTCACTGATGTGAAGAGCTTGGCGTACAGTTTTGTCATTGGCCCAGTAGGTAGATAACAGATAGCGATAGATCTGCAAAACAAAACTTGTATTTTATTCTCACAGGGTAGTTTAAGGGTGATCAGAGGGCTGATGGATCTATTTACATGACAATTTGGAGTTTCAGTTTCACACAAAGGATACTGTATAATAAATTGGGTTATTCTATCTGTACACTGTAAAATAACCACAAAAAAGGCTGAAGTTAGAGATGATATCTTTAACAAGGCAGTAACAATATCAACTAAATATAGTATAAGTGTACCTTATTGTATTCGTCAAGGAGTTTCAAGCACTCTGTGTTACGTGAACTAACATTTTCATATTCTCCTTTGCATACTCTTTTAAGCGACTACGCAAAGAAAACCAAACCAAACAAAAGGAATTGTCTTTTCGAACTGCTTGTTAACTATTTTCATCATGGGGACAAGAAACAAATGTCATGATGTGTACTCATACCTCGTAGAGCTCATCAGAGATGAGTGCCATACCATGAGCATATGGAATGCGGTAATTTATACCATTACGTTCTGTTATTGGGTTACCGAGAATGTAGCCCTATAAAGTTTGTTCGCAAGGACTAAAAATATCAGCTTTGAGGCTTTATGAAAATTTTGTTTTAAACCTATATTTGATCGGTTAATAACCTTTTCAGTTTAATTTCATACATACAGAATTTTTTTAGGTTTTATATATCTTCTAAATCTAAGCTCCGTTCAAACGCTTCACCATGGACATACTAAAAACAGTCTTATATAAGAAACAAGAAATACAGAATAACCTGAAGATTTATTGGAGGATTGCAACACTGATAATTTCCTGCATGATGTTTCTTCTGTTATAAAGTTTATTGATAGATGAAATGAATAGAACAAGGATGTTAGGAAAGGCCTTGGTGGTTCATATAAAAGAACAATGCATACCTTTTGAGATTTCTTGAACGAGAGCTGGAACAACCTTACCGGAATAAGAATTTCCGGTGACATATAAAGGGTTGGAGGAAAACTCTTGATGCTTGCCTAGCCACTGCGCACCAAGAAAAGAAAAAGTCTATGGAGAAGGAACCGTCGCTCTAAGAGACAATTAAGTTTGTCAGTAATTTACTTTTTGAAGAAACTCATTGATCCGTTTGGCCTCTCCTGAATCACTCGGATTGTTACCAAATTGAGTCCTTGAGTAGGAGAAGCCAGTTCCAACAGGCTGATCCAAGAATATTATGCTCGAAGTCTGAGAAACATGATCAACAATTGATTATAAGGATTTTGTGATGGTCACATAAATAAACTGTTGTAAACAACAAACGCAAATTAATTTTGAAAAAACAAACAAGGCTACCTATCAATATATATATATCCTATTATTTAAAAAGCAATTTTCATAAATAAACTGTTGTAAACAACAAACGCAAATTAATTTTGAAAAAACAAACAAGGCTACCTATCAATATCTATCTATCCTATTATTTAAAAAGCAATTTTGCTTATTTGTAACGTTCTTTATAATTTTAGATTCTGCTGATTTTGTCACATGTCTTCTATACAATTTTTTTACAAAGATAACTAGATGGTGGTCCCGCGGACTAATATATATCTAACTAATTCAAATTTTAACAATTGAAAAAATCAACTTAAATTATTTAATTAGTTTAAAATATTAAATTAATCAGAATATATAATTTTTATTATTACACATGTGAAACATATCATCATCATAATAATCTAATAAATTTTAATAGATATTTTAAATAATCATATGCATTTGTGGGGATAATTCTTTTATAGATATTTATTAGTAAATATACTATTAGTTAAATATCAATACGATATTTATTTAAAAATATATTATTATCTTTAATCAGTTTTACTATATTAATTTAAAAACCTTTATCTAATTAAATAAACAAATACATAATTGTTAATAAAAATTGATTTTCAAGCCAAAATTTTGTAAGTTATCAAAATCTCAAAATAAAGAAAAAACATAATAATGTTAAACCGACCTAATTTTACATATTATATGAATCATTGTTAATTAAAATATTGATTATAATTATATTTTAAAATATCTCTCATAATAGCTGAATAAACACGCAAACAGACCATATTGACAAACAAAACATTAATATGTAATGTATAAGATAAAAAATATTTCATATCTATTGTTATTTTAATTTCTAAATGCTATAATAGAGAAAAATAAATTATAATCAATCTATATTTTTTTACTCTAAAATAGAAATTGCTACTTTCTATAAAATGATATTGCCTTATTGTTAAATAATTTTTTTATTTATTTTCAAGTAGTGGTCTTTAACTTTCAAGATTTATTAAATATAACTAAAACAAATTATTCTGAAAATATTTTATTAAAAATATAGAATCACGCTTTTTTTTTATATAATAGTCTTCTAAATAAATTTAATTAAAAAAAGTCATAACTCTGTGAAACTCTTAAAAGAAATTAAAAGTAAAAATAATTAATTTTATAATATAAGGTACATGTTGTAAATAAATAAATAATATTTTTAAAATATTTTCTTTTGGAGCGATATTTTTAAAATATTTTTAAATATGATTCTCATAAAATTATTAAAATAAAACAGTTAATTTTAAAATTAAATAACAAAACTGTAATAATAATTAAAAACACTACAAAAGTCACATTAAAAAAATATAAATCAAATTTATTGTTATATCTTATAAACCTCGTGAATAAAATTAATATGTTTATAAAAATATTTGGCTTGATAGATACGTTTACAAAAAGATAAATAAACTTATTTTATATTTTTTAAACTTTTATTAATATTTTATTATAATAATAAATCTAATTATATACATATATAAAATTAAAAAATAATTGTAGATAAACACAAGATAAATATATGGGATTATCTTTTCTTTTTTCAACACGTTTTATTATTTTTTCAAGATAATTTTATAATATTAATTTATAATCAGTTAAATAAAAAATTATTCACTAAATATATCAAAAATTTAATTAATAAATAATCTAATATTAAATATTGGTATTGTGAAAAAAATTGTAATTATCATGTTTTCAGATACTTTTATTATTAAAATCTATGAAAAATATTTATGAAAATCATTGATTAAGCTTAAAGTCATGAAGAACATGACAAATAAGCGAAAAACCTAAAAATATGGAGAAGTTGACACATAAGACAAATCACTTCATAAATATATATGACACACATAACTACTAAAATTGATGACATAACTTATAACTTAATATGACATTGACAATTACATTTAATGTTATTTATATTTTTGGTAAAATTTTTAAAATATGATAATAACACATATATTACATTTAAAGCCGATTTATATTTTTAGAATTTTTTGAATATTGTAATAACTCATAAATCATCATTAAAATTATAAAAAAAATTGGAATATGGTAATAAATCATAACTCGTAAATTTTGAAATATCATTTAGTTATATAATTTTTAAATCATAAAAAATTATCACCAAACTTTTCAAAAATTAATACATTTTTTTTAGAAAATTATAAAAATTTAATCGTAAAATCATTAGTTTTTTATATATCTACAAATTTTATAAATGTTATTTAATTTTAATTTTTGATAATTATGCAATTTTTTCAAATTTATTTAATATATTTAATTAAAATAAATAGACAAAAATCTATCTAAGTTTATAGATTTAAATATACATGCATATTTTTAAATATAATTTAAAACAAAAAATATATTAAAAATATAATTTAAAACGAAAACAATATATTTTATCTTAATTTTTATGTTTAATTAAATCAAGTTTTTATTAAATATTTATGTGAAAAGGAAAATTTACAATATTAATATAATTTTATTTTTAAAGATAATTTATATTTATCTGTTAAAAAATATTTGAACTTTTTACCGCACATGGTACATGAAAACACCTAGTGTTATATTGATTTTGAATGATGAATCATCAGTTTAAATTTATACTATTATTTTAGATTTTATGAAATAAGTAGAAATATGATTTTTCCATAATTTTGCGTAAATTTGTTTATTTTGATTTCTTTATGATTTTAATGGATGAGGCATAAATTTAAAGTTAAACTATTATTTAAATAAAATAAGTAAAAATAATGATTATGATAGTTTTACATAATTTTTATTTATTTATCATGTTCTTATGATTCTAACTGATGAATATCCTTATTGTGTCATTATACATCTATATGTCCTCAGACAAACATAGTAGAATCGTTGAGACAACATGATATGCATCTCGTCCCAGTCATCATGTATGATGGCTTCCGGATTCTGACTCTAACAAAGCCTTCTTCAAATCTTGATTTATGTTAAGTAAATCTTTAATTCGTCACTACCATATATCAAATTCCTTTTTCTCTCGAATCGAAGGAAGCCAAATTTTAGAGAACTTCCTCTAATCATCTTTAGGGGTTACTATTTGTTCTGAGCATACGCGAACTGAATTTGAAGATAGCAAGAAACTTAAGAGCAAAAACGAGTTGGCAAATATCCTTAAGGTTATTATATTTGATTATATATGTGAATGAATAAATTTACAATCTTTTAGGTCTATATTTATAGTAGCCTAATTTTTTTTTTCAGGAGAACATCCTTATTTTAATAAGGATACTTTCATAATCCTAAAAGGCATATCGAATGGTTGGCCTTTCGGCCTCTGTACCCTCTAGATATCAATCTTGATCATGAGACTATATTTCTTGCACCTATGAGAGCCACAATCGAATGTGGCCTTTAATCGCACATAGATTTTAAGACACTTCCAGAGTAAACATACACACGCTTATTGTTGTTACCTTAGTCCATGAGTATGTAGTAGAGACCAAAGAAGGTAGTGTTCCATTGTAAACGTCAAGCTTAATAGTTATAGGCCCTGTTGATGAATTGCATCAAGCTTTAATAAGAGACCATAAGAACGAGTTAAAGAAGATTAAGGTTTTAGATGTCACCATTCTCAAAAAGAAGGCCAGTGATGGAAGAGCAACCAGGTCCTCCAGTTAGCCATAGAAGAAGAGGGTCTTCTCCAGGATTCCTCTCAGACTTGATGAAGTAGTAGAACAATTGTACTTCCTCCTCCGCACCAACACCAATGTAACTTAATTCACCAGAAACAACTCAAAAGAGTCAACACGGGTTAAATTAATCACAACAAGAAGAGATTACAAACCCTGTTTGGAGCTCAAATGGAAGAGGGCCATCAAAACCAGGAAGAAACTTGACGATAGAGGCAGAATCAGCATGATGCTGACTCAAGAAGACAAGTTGAAGAATCAGAAGCAGAGATTTCAGAACAGAGGAAACGTAGTCTTGAGCCATTCGTTCGTCAGTTTCAGAAAGTCATTGGCCTTTAAGGATAAATATTATTGGATCTTTAGACCTTTTATTAACCTTGGCTTCATTCATCACCCAACTTGTCATTTTTTATGGGAAACTTTCTTGCCTGATCTTCTAATTTGTATATAATAATGTTTGACGTAATAGAAAACTACTTGTTAATTGTCCTTGCGCTTGTCATGAGCATTAGAAACGATTTTCGTATATGATAATGTGACAGAACAGATAACTACTTGTTAATTGTCCTTGCGCTTGTCGTGAGCATTAGAAACGATTTTAACTTTTAAACTTGAAATAAATGTTCGTCTTACAATATTCTAATGTCAACATGTTTAGTGACGTTGTCCTCATACACCATAAACAAAAATACCTCAATGGTTAACAAGAGTAGGGACTAGGGAGGTTATTCTTTACGGGAATACATGCAGATCATATTCTTTTTTTTTTGGGTAAACCAACTCATATACTTACACACTATGCACATGTCACGTTTTATATACATTTTTTTTTTGTAACTTACGTTTTATATACAATTACTCACTATTATTATGATATATTACATTGCATTCCCGTTATGATATTACATAAACGTTGACTATCGAGTTTGACTTAATAAAGTATCTTATTAGATTAATTAACTTCTGGTTGGATTCAGATAATCTGAGGATAAGGATAGATAAAGTTATCCGACCAGAAGTTAATTAATCTAATAAGATAAATCATTTTTTAGTTCAAGAAAGAGTTGTCAAAAGTTCAAAGAAAAAAAAAAGAGAAAAGATTTGTCAGATTTTTAAAACTGGATAATGGATAAAATGAACATAATTTTATATTAAAATAAAGATAGTTCTTAAATTAAAATAAAAATATTTGCACTTTTAACACAGAATTCGGATTCTGCATTTGATTTTATAAAATATCTACAACAGAATGTCATTTTTTAATTTTTAAAAGAAAATTGTCAAAACTAAACAAAAGTTCAGCATGGTTGTCAGTTTGGTATAAAACTATTTTTATCTATAAACCAGAGTATAAACCAGAGGAAACGATTTTTAATTAAGTAAGTAAGTATCTATACTCTGGTTTATGGGTTTTTAACTGTAAAAAGATTGTTAAGATGTGTATTACTTACATAGATATACTTTGTTTCATCACCCAACTTGTCACTTTTTTCTTAAAGTGAAACTTTCATGTCTGATCTTCAAATCGTATTATATAATAATGTTAACAGAATACAAAACTGCTATTTGTAACAAAGTCATTTTTATAACTTATAATATTCTAATCGCAATGTGGTAGGTCACCATCCCCTAGACTATATTTACCGACTGATTTCTTTTTAAAAAAGATGACATGACATCTTCAAAATCCACATGGCATTTAATTAAGTTTCACCAGAACTTCTTTCTTTATTAATATTACGATATACAATAAGTATGTCGGTACATTTAATATACCTTACTAATATAGTAGCCTAATCTAATATGGAGAATATATACATATAGTTTATAGTAACCGAGTATTAACCAAATATAACGAAATTTATTCTCATATATACATATAGTTATATTTAACCAAGTATAACAAAATTTATTCTCATATATACAAAACTTCTAATTAAATAATTTATCTATCTCGCATTAATAAAAATAAGGTAAATACGATTACAAATATAAATTTTTACGTTAATTTATCTATCATATTTGTATAAATATAATTGTAAATGTGTATCAAAAAATACAAAACCAAAGTAATTCTAATCCAAAAAAATATTAATAGTTAAATGTTCAAAAAATACAAAACTAAAGTAATTCTAAGGGCAGACCGCTTAGCACGTTGTGCAAGACAACAATCGTCTTTCGTCGTTCACATGAATGCAGAGCTCCCAGTTTGGTTTTCAGAGTTTATATGAGTCTGTTTTTTCGTTGATGACAAAAAAAGTTTAAAATTTATTTAAATTTATATGTTTACCTTCATCATATTAATTAACCAATTGATTTTCCAGTTTGACTTATTTTAACTAAAACAAACAAAATTCTAATTTATTATCCTTTATATTTATTAAAAAATTAATACCAAATCAAAAGAAATAAGATTACAAAATATGTTTATGGTTTATTTAAAATAATATTGAAATTAAAATTAAAAAAAATATTATTGAAAGATAAATCATAATTTAATTTTAAAATAAAAAATATTATATTTAAAATTATTATTTGTGCGCATGGCGCAGGTTAAATTTACATATAAATATTTATTTTTGGTAAACTATTATAATGTATTAATAACTCACATATCACTAATTAAATAATATATATGTATATATATCTAAAACAAAAAAAAAATTATATTTAAAATTATTATTTATGCGCATGGCGCAGGAAAACACATAGTACACTGTAAACAAAACAACCCTCAATGGCTAACAAGATTGATTAAGTGAAGAATCATCAGAGATGGATCTCTTTCTCAAGAAAGTAAAGCACTACTTTTCAAAACCAGGAAGAAACTTGACGATAGAGGCAGAATCTGTTAGTTAGGATGGTCACTACTCAAAATAACCATCCGATGGTCACTCCTGGGCATCCGGGTCATCGGGTCAAGTTCGGATCGGGTCATATCGGGTCCGGGTCATTCGGGTCCTGAAAATTTAGATCCATATAAGTATCTATAATTTTTCGGGTCGGTTTCGGGTCGGGTCTTGTCGGGTCCAGGTCGGTTCGGATCTATAATTTAAATACCTGTAAAATACCCATAATTTTGCGTATCCATATCGGGTCCGGGTTGAGTCCGAATATTTAAAATCTGAAATACATGATACTGTATATCCAAACTCACTTAAATTTAATCAATATTTGTAATATATATTTAATTATTTACAAAATAGCTTAAATTAAACTATTAATAATTAACATAAAACATTTTTAAACTCTAAATTTTATATTTTAAAACTTCATATTACTTAATAATGTTACTACATAATAATAAATATTGTTAACAAAAGATATTTTAACTAGATAAAAAATAATATACAGTATATATAAAATATAACATAAATATAAATCACAGTTTTGAATATACATGTTTTTAAGTCGGGTACAAGTCGGTTCTTATCGGGTCGGGTCTATTCGGATCGGTTATTTTCGGGTCCGGATCTATTCGGGTCGGTTTTTTTCGGGTCCATGTCTATTCGGGTAAAAGAAATTTAGACCCAAAAGGTATTTATAAACTTTCGGTCCGGGTTCAGGTCGGGTATTTTTAGACCGCTTCTGGGTCGGATCTTCGGGTCCAGGTTAAAATGCCCATGCCTAACTCAAAACCTTGCATCCCTCTCTGCCTTCACACATATATTGTTTCTCTTCTTCCTTTTTCTCATGTGTAGGCTGCTAAAGATCCTCACTGGAACGGTTCCATACAAGAGGAATATGATGCTCATATTAAACGCAGTACGTGGGCACTTGTACCACGGCCACCGCGTGGAACTAACATTCTTCGTTCTATGTGGCTGTATCGTCATAAGTTTAATGCAGATGGAACAATAAAGTGACACAAGTCTCGGTTGGTGGTCAATGGCAAATCGCAGCAACCTAGTATTGACTGTGAAGAGACATTTAGCCCGGTGATCAAGCCAGCAACGATACATGCAGTTCTCCACCTGGCTGTAGCTCGCGACTGGCCTCTTAGACAACTCGACGTCAGCGACCTCGCTGAGACAGTCTATATGCACCAACCACTTGGATACACTGATAAATCCAAACCTAATCATGTTTGCTTACTTAAGTTTTCTTTGTATGGTTTGAAACAGGCACCACGCACTTGGTACACTCACTTTGCCACCAAAGTAAAGAAGCTTGGGTTTCGTCAAAGTTGAGCTGATTCATCACTGTTCGTGCTCAACAATGGCAACCAATTGGCATACATTCTTCTTTACGTTGATGATATCATTCTCACTGGCTCCACACTGGCTCTGATCCAATCCATCGTCTCAGCTCTCTCCTCCGCCCTTGACATCACTGATCTTGGACGACTTCATCACTTCCTCGGCATCTCGGTGAATTACAATGACACTGGACTGTTCCTCAGCCAACAGAACTACGTTGCTGACATACTTCATCGGGCAGCCATGATGAATTGTAATCCTTGTCTCACATTGGTTAACACAAAATCCAAGTTAGCTGATGATGACGGACTACCAGTAGCCGATCTCTCTCTCTACCGCAGCTTGGCAGGAGCACTACAATATATGACGCTTACACGTCCCGATCTAGCATATGCCGTCCAGCAAGTATGCTTGTTCATGCATGACCCGCGCGAACCACATCTCCACACCCCGAAACGCGTCCACCGGTACGTTAAGGGCACTATCAAGCACGGCCTGCAGATTACCAAGTCTTCCACGACTGATCTTGTGGCATATTCTGATGCTGACTGGGCCGGGTACCCCTCCACGCGACATATGCGTTTTTCTCGGTGACAGTCTCATAGCCTGGTTATATAAGCGTCAAAATACAGTCTCCAGATCCAGTGCAGGAGCAGAATATCGCGGTGTAGCCAATGCCGTAGCTGAAACAACGTGGCTCCGCAACTTGTTCTTTGAACTAGGTTGTCCTCTCTCCAAGGCCACCATTGTATACTGTGATAACATCTCAGCTGTCTACATGTCCTCTAATCCAGTTCATCACCAACAGACAAAACATATTGAGATTGACATTCATTTTGTTCGAGAACGAGTTTCGTTGGGCCACATATGAGTCCTTCATGTACCAACACACTTGCAACATGCCGACATATTCACGAAAGGATATCCCTTTTCCATTATTCACACAATTTCGTTCCAGGCTGAGCATTCGGAAACCTCTGCTCCGTCTGCGGGGGAGTGTTAGTTAGGATATCACAATATCCTAACCATCGAATAAGTATATTCCTTTGCATAGGTTACATACAGTAGATACTGATAGACATCAACCTTTGTATAAATATACTCTTGTGATTAATGGAATGATCATCGATTCAAACAGTTTCAGAATCAGCATCATGAATTAAGACAATTTTAAGAAGGAACAGAGATTTTAGAAGACAGAAAACATAGTCTTTAGCCATTAGTTATTCAGTATCAGAAAGTCAAATATATACTATATAAAGTCAAGAGTCTAAACCAAAAAAAGTCACTGAACTAGTCACTTTTAGTGGGAAACTTTCATCCTTTATCTTCAAATCGTATAAAATAATGTTAACAGAATACAAAATTACTTAATAATTGTCCTTGCGCTTGTCGTGACCACAAAAACATTTAAAAAAATAATATAAGTAAATCTTCACCACACACAAACAGAACACAATGGTTATAGGTAGATACCAAATAATACAGAGCTTGTTTAAATATGGGGAAATTGTTACAGAGGTTGGCCACTGATCCACCTTTGAAACATGACAGAGCTTTCCTCTGGTTTAAACTCTGCCGTGTGCCCACCTCCCTGTAATTTTAAACCGCCCAACTCATTTAAGTTAAAACCACGGTAAAAAAAAATTGAGTGTGGAAAGAACAGAAAATATCAAGAAATAAGTAGGAAATTAAGACTTGCTTTGATAGTAGCAAATGTCATTTTATTTGCATAAGTTCTTGTATATCTGCCAAGAAGAGTCAATATTAACTTCGAGGTGACTCTCTAATAAAAACGAATATACAAGAACAAAAAAACAGTATAATACCCAGCAAGTTTACGGTTGATCATCCATGGCCTCCAGTCCTCAACAACAGAATAGTTGAGAGATCTTATCCAAGCCTGAGTCCCAAGGTAAGGCACTACCATATCGTGATCACCACTGTTCACACAAAATTCATATAAAGTAAACTTGGTGGGGAAAAAACAAAAATTGAACTCTGACCTGAAGATGAGAGAACGATAGCCATTGATGCTGTTATCCACATGGTAAGGTACACTATTTAAGTTGTCGTGAGTGTATGGAATATCCAAATTACATCGTATCCATCTCCCTATACTTTCCTGCAATTATAGATCTTCTTAAAAAAAACTTGACAGCGGTTCTTTACTATATAAACCCCTTGAAATGAACTTGTGTTATATAATACCTTATTGATTTGAAGAGCTTCACGTACGCTTTCGTCATTGGCCCAGTAAGTAGCTAGCAAATGCCTATATATCTGCAAAAGCAACCTTGTATATATAGATATTGTTTCCTCAATGGTTTAACGGTAAGCACATGGTTAAGTTGTGTATTACTTACATAGCAATCTGGAGTTTCAGTTTCACACGATGGTTTTGATATAAGAAATGGGTTTACTGTCTTTGTACACTATACAGAACCACAAAAGGTCTGTACTGAGTGATGTTCTTTAACTAAGCAGACACAACATCAACTAAAAAAAATGCATTCAAGAGAGTGTACCTTGTTATATTCTTTAACGAGTTTCAAACATTCTGTGTTACCTGGATCAACATTTACATATTTCCCTTTACAAATTCTCCTCAGCGACTGCAAAAATAATAAGAATTGTACTGCATTTTGGAACAAGAAACAAACGCAAACTTTAATGATTTATATATACCTCGTAGAGTTCATCAGAGATCAGTGCCATCTCATGAGCAAATGGAATGCGGCTGTTCCAATCAAGTTCGAATTCTGTTACCAGGTTACCGAGCAGATACCCCTGTTGTTTGTCAGCGAAAACTATCAGTTTTTAATGCTTTGGCATATCTCATACAAAAGACGTAACAAATATTGAAGAACCTGAAGATTTATTGTAGGTTTTTTCCATTGATAGTTGCCTGTATTTATCCATCATATGTTTCATATGTTATAAATAGTTGTCTGAGAAAGGTGTTTGAGGATTAAAATCACGAAACCAGACACACCTTTAGAGATTTCTTGAACGAGAGGAGGAACAATCTTGCCGGTGTAAGAATGCCCGCCTACATATAAAGGGTTGGGAATAAACTCTTCATGCTTAGCTAGCCACTGCACAACAACCATGAAAAGAAAAGATGCTTATAAGTTCTAGGCACAAAGAACATATTTCAAACCTAACACATTTCAAGAGACATTTATGTTTCGCATTAGTATACCTTTTGAAGAAATTCATGGATCCGTCTGGCCTCTCCTGAATCACTCGGTGTGTCAACAAGTTGAGTCGAGAAGGAGAAGCCAGTTCCAACAGGCTGATCCAAGTATATAACGCTCGAAGTCTGTGGAAACATGATATGTCAATGTGTATTGAGATGGTCATATAAACTAATCACTTTTTTTGTGTTACCTTTGTCCATGAGTATGTAGTAGAGACTAAAGAAGGTAGAGTTCCATTTGTGTACTCCTCAAGCTTCATAGTCATAGGCCCTGCTCATCATATATTTATAGAATTAAAACGAGTAATCAGAACGCATAAGAATTTTTTTTGTCAATGTCTTTTAGATTTCACCATTCTCAAAAAGAAGACCCGAGATGGAAGAGCAGCCAGGTCCTCCACTTAGCCAGAGAAAAAGAGGGTCTTCTTCAGGGTTCCTCTCAGATTTGATAAAGTAGTAGAACAATTGCACTTCCTCCTCCTCACCAACACCAATGTACCTTCATTCACAAGAAACAGTAACCTACTTAGATTTCAACACGGATTTTGATCAACCACAACAAGAAGAGAAAAAAAAAAAACCCGGTTTCGAGCTCAAAGGGAAGCGGGCCTTCAAAACCAGGAAGAAACTTGACGATAGAGGCAGAATCAGCATTATGAATCAACAAGACAAGTTGAAGAAGCAGAAACAGAGATTTCATAACAGAGGAAATGTAATCTTTAGCCATTACTTCTTCAGTTTCAGAAAGTCAATGGTCTTGAAGTTACTGATCAATGATTTTATCTATATGCTAAAAAGCAAACAAATCATGTCTCAAAGATTGGATTCATCACTGTGCCAGATCTTCAAATCGTATATGCTAGAATAAAAAATTACTTGTTTATTGTACTTTTGCGCTTGTCGTGAGCATTAAAAACAAATTTTATTTTCGAACAAAGTGAAATTTCATCTTATTGTATTCTCTAATGTCAATATATGTTTAGTGGATGGGTACGTCGTGGTAACACAAACAGAACCTCAATGGTTACAGAGGTAGATACCAAATCATGTATGCTGCTTATACAGAGGTTGTTTAAATATGTGGAAGTTGTTTACAGAGGTTGGCTACTGATCCATCTTTGGAACATGATAAAACTTTCCTCTGGTTTATACTCTGCTGTGTTCCCACCTCCCTGTAATCAAAACCACAACTTACTTAAGTTAAAGAGAAGTAAGAAAGACTTGCTTTGATAGTAGCAAACGTTATATTATTTGCATAAGTTCTTTTATATCTGCCAAGGAAGAAGCAAGGTTTAACTCGAGGTGGCTCTCTAACAAAAAAAATAATCAGTATAAACCCGGCGATTTCATTGTTGATCATACATGGCCTCAGTCCTAAATTACAGAATAGTTGAGAGATCTTATCCAAGCTTGAGTTCC
Organism: Erucastrum elatum; assembly: GCA_900406325.1. Taxonomy (NCBI): domain Eukaryota; kingdom Viridiplantae; phylum Streptophyta; class Magnoliopsida; order Brassicales; family Brassicaceae; genus Erucastrum; species Erucastrum elatum. Next base: position 19,429 of record OVBX01000595.1, read on the forward strand.
AAGGTAAGTTATTGCCATATCGTGATCACCACTGTTCACGCAAAATCCCACAAAGTTATATATAAGGTTTTGGATCGTGGTGGGGTATAACAAGTTTTGAAGATGAGAGAGCGTTAGCCACTGATGCTGTTATACTTATAATGTCTTTAATGTAAGGAGTGCCCATTTCCTTATGCTCCCCTGCAATCATAACACTTGACAGTGTCTCTTTTACCTTATATATTTGAAGATCTTTGCGAACGCTTTACCTATAGAAGATATGCAAAAGCAACCTTATATATATATTTTATTTCCTCAAATGGTTTAACTGTAAAAAGATTGTTAAGATGTGTAATACTTACATAGATATACTTTGTTTCATCACCCAACTTGTCACTTCTTTTCTTAAAGTGAAACTTTCATGTCTGATCTTCAAATCGTATTATATATAAAAACATTAACAGAATACAAAATTGCTATTTGTAACAAAGTCATTTTTACAACTTATAATATTCTAATTGCAATGTGGTAGGTCACCACCATACACTGTTAACAAAACAACCCTCAATGGCTAACAAGACTGATTAAATGAAGATTCATCAGAGATGCACCTCTCTCTCAAGAACGTAAAGCACTACTTTTCAAAACCAGGAAGAAACTTGACGATAGAGGCAGAAACAGCAATAGCATCATGAATGAAGAAGACAATTTGAAGAAGAAGGAACAGAGGTTTTAGAACACAGAAAACCTAGTCTTTAGCCATTAGTTATTCAGTATCAGAAAAGATACTATAAGTCTATAACGTCAAAAGTCTAAACCAGAGAAAGTCACTGAACTAGTCACTTTTTAGTGGGAAACTTTCATCCTTTATCTTCAGATCGTATAAAATAATGTTAACATAATAAAAATTACTTATTAATTGTCCTTGCGCTTGTCGTGACCACAAAAACATTTAAAAAATATATATATATATATAAAGTAAATCTTCACCACACACAAACAGAACATCAATGGTTCCAAATAAAATAGAGCTTCTTTAAATATAGGGAAACTGTTTACAGAGGTTGGCCACTGATCCACCTTTGAAACATGACAGAGCTTTCCTCTGGTTTAAACTCTGCCGTGTGCCCACCTCCCTGTAATAAGAACCCACAACTCATTTAAGTTAAAAACCGCAGTAAAAATGTTAAAGAACAGAAAATTCTAAAGAGAAGTAGGGAAAACTTGCTTTGATAGTAGCAAATGTCATCTTATTTGCATAGGTTCTGGTATATCTGCCAAGAAGAAGAAAAGATTAACTTCGAGGTGACTCGATAATAAAAAAAAAAGCAGTATAATACCCAGCAAGTTTATTATGGCTGATCATCCATGGCCTCCAGTCATCAATAACCGAATAGTTGAGAGATTTTATCCAAGCTTGAGTCCCAAGATAAGGCACTTCAAAATCGTGATCACCACTGTTCATAGAAAACCACACAAAATTTACATAAAATTTTGAAACTTGGTGGGGAAATAAATTGAACTCTGACCTGAAGATGAGAGAACGATAGCCATTGATGCTGTTATCCACATGGTAAGGTACACTATTTATAATGTCGTGAGTGTATGGAATATCCAAATTACATCGTATCCATCTCCCTATACTCTCCTGCGATTATAAAATCTTCTTAAAAACTTCATAGCGTTTCTTTAATAAACCCCCTTGAAATGAGCTAGTCTTATATTTTACCTTATTGATATGAAGTGCTTTGCGTACGCTTTCGTCATTGGCCCAGTAGGTAGCTAGCAGATACCTATAAATCTGCAAGAACAACCTTTTATATATATATATATATATATATATATATATATTCTTTTCTTTTTTTACTGAATGGTAAATGGTTTAACGGTAAAGAGAGAGAGTTAAGATATGAATTTACTTACATAGGAGTCTGGAGTTTCAGCTTCATAAAATGGTTCTAATATAAGATATGGGTTTACTGTCTTTGTACACTATATATAAAAAAACACCACAAAAGGTCTGAACTGAGTGATGATCTTTTTAGTAAGCAGGCACAACATCAACTAAGACCATTCACGAATGTGTACCTTGTTGTATTCTTCAAGGAGTTTCAAGCATTCTGTGTTACCTGGATCAACATTTACATATTTTCCTTTGCAGCTTATCTTCAGTGACTGCAAAAGAAAAGAAAAAGAAAAGCAAAAGAGAAAACTAATTGAATTGCATTATTGGACCAAGAAACAAATGCAAACTTCATGATTCATACCTCGTATAGCTCATCAGATATCAGTGCCATTCCATGAGCAAATGGAATGCGGCTGTTAAAATCAGTTTCGAATTCTGTTACCGGGTTACCGAGCACATAACCCTGTTTTGTTGGTCAGTGTACCAAGGAAGGAAACTATTAGTTTTGAATGCTTTTGGCATATCTCATACAAGAAACAACAAAATACTAACGAACCTGAAGATTCATTGGAGGGTTGCAGCATTGATAATTGCCTGCATCATGTTTGCTCTGTTATAATAACTGATTGAGAAAGAGGCTCCAAGGATTTGATTATCATATAACCCAAAACATACCTCTAGAGATTTCCTGAACGAGAGCAGGAACAACCTTACCGGAATACGAATCCCCGCCGACATAGAGAGGGTTGGAAATGAACTCTTCATGCTTACCTAGCCACTGCACAACAAACAGGAAAAAAAAGGGAACATAATTAAGCTTCTTCTAACTTCTATTCACAAAGAAAAGGGTGTCTGCATTGTTAAGTTGGGGTTCATTATTTCAAGAGAGAATCATGTTCTTTTCACTAGTTTACCTTTTGAAGAAACTCATGGACCCTTTTGGCCTCTCCTGAATCACTCGGTTTATCAACAAGTTGAGTTCTTGAGTAGGAGAAGCCAGATCCAACAGGCTGATCCAAGAATATAATGCTCGTAGTCTGTGGTAAATGATATTTCAATATGTGTATTGAGATGGTCATATAAATAAATTATATCATTTTTTGCGGTGTTACCTTTGTCCATGAGTATGTAGTAGAGACTAGAGAAGGTAGAGTTCCATTGTACTCCTCAAGCTTCATAGTCAAAGGCCCTGCTCATCATTTATATTTATAGAATTAAAACGAGTAATCAGAGACTGCATAAGAATTGAGTTTTTTTATCAATGTCTTTTAGATTTCACCATTCTCAAAAAGAAGACCAGAGATGGAAGAGCAGCCAGGTCCTCCACTTAGCCAGAGAAAAAGAGGGTCTTCTTCAGGGTTCCTCTCAGACTTGATGAAATAGTAGAACAATTGCACTTGCTCCTCCTCACCAACACCAATGTACCTTCATTCACAAGAAAACAGTAACATTACTAAGAGTCAACACAGCACAGATTTGATCAACCACAACAAGAAGAGAAATCAAACCCGGTTTCGAGCTCAAAGGGAAGAGGGCCTTCAAAACCAGGAAGAAACTTGACAATAGATGCAGAATCAGCCTCATGAATTAACAAGACAAGTTGAAGAAGCAGAAGCAGAGATTTCAGAACAGAGGAAATGTAGTCTTTAGCCATTAGTTCGTCAAGTTTCAGAAAGTAAATGGCCAAAGGACTGAACAATGATTGTATTTATATACTAAAAACCAAACAACTCATGTCTCAAATCGTATATAGTTAACTAGTGTTACAAAATTACTTGTCTATTGTCCTTGCGCTTGTCGTGAGCATTAAAAACGATTTTATTTTCAAACAAAATAAAATGTCATCTTACAATATCCTCTAATGTCAATATGTTTAGTGGTCGTGGCACGACGTGGTCACCCAAACAGAAGTTACAGGTAGACACCAGATCATATGCTTTATACAGATTTTTTTTTTTTTTAAATAAGGGGAAGTTGTTTTTACAGAGGTTGGCCACTGATCCACCTTTGAAACATGATAAAGCTTTCCTCTGTTTTATACTCTGCTGTATGCCCGCCTCCCTATAATCCAAACCCCACAACGCAATTAAGTTAAAAACCACAGTAAAAATGTCCTGCGTGAAAATTTTAAAAAGAACTAAGGAATTAAAGACTTGCTTTGATAGTAGCAAAGGTCATTTTATTTGCGTAAGTTGTTGTATATCTGCCAATAAGAAGAAAGATTGATATATCTCTGAGGTGACTCTCTAATAAAAACAAATAAACAGTATAATTAATAGCCACGAGTTGATTGTTGACAATCCATGGCCTCCAGTCCTCAATTACAGAATAGTTGAGAGATTTTAGCCAAGCTTGAGTTCCAAGGTAAGGTATTCCCATATCGTGATCACCACTGTTCACCCAAAAACCACATAAAGTTATGGATCTTAGTGAGGAAAAAAGCAAAAAAAAAAAGACTGTTGAACTCTGACCTGAAGATGAGAGAACGATAGCCACTGATGCTGTTATCCATATGGTGAGGTACACTACTTATAATGTCTTTAACGTAAGGAATATCAAATTTACATCGTACCCACTTCCCTATACTCCCCTGCAATCATAGATCCTTCTTACACACTTGACAGTGTTTCTTTTCAAAAACCCTGAAAATGAACTTGTATTATCTACCTTATAGATTTGAAGAGAATTGTGTACGCTTTCGTGATTGGCCCAGTAGCTAGCTAGCAAATACCTATAGATCTGCAAAAGCAACCTTGTATGTATATATGTATTTTTTCCTCAATGGGTTAACTGTAGAAAGATTGTTAAGATATATGCATTACTTACATAGCAATCTGGTGTTTCAGTTTCACACGATGGCTCTGATATAAGAAATAGGTTTACTGTCTTTGTAAACTATAAAGAAACCACAAGAGGTCTGAGTTGAGCGATAATATTTTACTAAAACCATTCACTAGTGTGTACCTTGTTATATTCTTCAACTGAGTTTCAAGCATTCTGTGTTACCTGGATCCACGTTTATATATTTTCCTCCGCAGATTCTCTCCAGCGACTGTAAAGGAATAAAAGATTTGAAACATGTACGAAAAAGGAAAAAGTTGGAACATGAATGAAACCAAGGCAAAATACTTCATGATGCTTCATACCTCGTACAGCTCATCAGAGATCATTCCCATTTCATGAGCAAATGGAATGCGGCTGTTCCAATCAATTTCGAATTCTGTGCTCGAATTACCTAGCAGATACCCCTATTTTTTTTTTTGGTCAGTGTAAAACTATCAGTTTTTCAAAGCTTTGACATATCTCATACAAGAAGCAACATTATACAAGACACACCTGAAGATTTATTGGTGGCTTGCAAGTATCATCCATCATGTTTCCTCTGTTTCCATACATACCTTTAGAGATTTCTTGAACGAGAGCGGGAACAACCTTACCGGAATAAGAATCCCCGCCGACATAGAAAGGGTTGGGAATAAACTCTTCATGCTTACCTAGCCACTGCACAACAACCATGAAAAGAAAAGAAGCTTCTAAATTCTATACTCTAATTGTGAACACATTTCAAGAGGCATTTATCTTTCTCATTAGTTTACCTTTTGAAGAAACTCATGGATCCGTTTGGTCTCTATTGAATCACTTGGTGTATCAACAACTTGAGTTGAGAAAGAGAAGCTAGTTCCAACAGGCTGATCCAAGAATATAATGCTTGAAGTCGGAGGAAAATGATTAACTAATTGGTCAACGGGTATTGAGATGGTCATATAAATTATTCACTTTTTGTGTTACCTTAGTCCATGAATATGTAGTAGAGACCAAGGAAGGCAGAGTTCCATTGTACACGCCAAGCTTCATAGTCAGAGGCCCTGCTCATCACATACACGTATACAATTAAAACAAGTAATCAGAGACTCATACAAATTGAGTTATCGATGTTTTAGAATTTCACCATTCTCAAAAAGAAGACCATGGATGGAAGAGCAGCCAGGTCCTCCACTTAGCCAAAGAAGAAGAGGGTCTTCTTCAGGATTCCTCTCAGACTTGATGAAATAGTACAACAATTGCACTTCCTCCTCCTCACCAACACCAATGTAACTTCATTCACAAGAAACAGTAACCTACTTAGAATTTCAACACAGATTCGATCAACCACAACAAGAAGAGAAAACAAACCCTGTTTCGAGTTCAAAGGGAAGAGGGCCTTCAAAACCAGGAATAAACTTCACGATAGATGCAGAATCAGCATGTTGCGGCTGACTCAAGAATACAAGTTGCTAGAAGCAGAATCAGAAGCAGAAATTTCAGAACAGAGGGAGCATAGTCCTTAGCCATTCGCTTTTGCAGTTTCAAAAAGTCAATATAGTCTTCAAGAACTAGACAATTATAGGATCTTTAAACTATAACGTCAAAGCGTAAACCAAAGAAAGTCGCCTACCCACTGTGCATCTTTTATTAACTTGGCTTCATCACCCAACTTGTCACTTTTTTTCTTATGTGAAACTTTCATCATGCCTGATCTTCAATAGTATTATAATAATGTTAACAGAATACAAAACTGCTATTTGTAACAAAGTTATCTTTTTACAATTTATAATATTCTAATTGCAATGTGGTACGTCAGCAAACACTGTAAACAAAACAACCTCAATGGCTAACAAGATTGATTAAGTGAAGAATCATCAGAGATGCATCTCTTTCTCAAGAACGTAAAGCACTACTTTTCAAAACCAGGAAGAAATTGATGATAGAGGCAGAATCAGCATCGTGAATCAAGAAGACAAGTTGAAGAAGCAGGAATAGATATTTTAGAACACAGAAAAACCATTAGGTTATTCAGTATCAGAAAGTCAATAGCCTTGAAGGACTGGACAAGGATGTGATGATCTTAATTATTATATACTATAACGTTCAAAAGTCTTAAACCAAAGAAAAGTCATTGAACTAGTCACTTTCATCCCTTATCTTCAAATCGTATAAAATAATGTTAACAGAATACAAGTTACTTTGTTAATTGTCCTTGCGCTTGTCGTGACCACAAAAACAATTTTATTTTTCAAATATGAAGTAAATCTTCATCACACACAAACGGAACATCAATGCCTCAATGGTTACAGGTAGATACCAAATCATGTACTTATAGAGAGCTTGTTTAAATATGGGGAAACTATTTATAGAGGTTGGCCATTGATCCACCTTTGAAACATGATAAAGCTTTCCTCGGGCTTAAACTCTGCAGTGTGTCCACCTCCCTGTATTTAATAAAAAAATCGCAAGTTAGTTAAGTTAAAACCACAGTAAAATGTCGAGTGGAAGAACAGAAAATATCAAGAAATAAGTAGGAAAGACTTGCTTTGATAGTAGCAAATGTCATATTATTTGCATAAGTTCTTGTATATCTGCAAAGAAGAGGCAAGATTAACTTTGAGGTGACTCTTTCTGATAAACAAGAACAAAAAAAACAGTATAATACCCAGCAAGTTTATTATGGCTGATCATCCATGGCCTCCTGTCATCAATAACTGAATAGTTGAGAGATTTTATCCAAGCTTGAGTCCCAATGTACGGCACTACCATATCGTGATCACCACTGTTCACACAAAACCCCCACAAAATTTACATAAAGTTTTGAAACTTGGTGGGGAAAAAAAATCTCTGACCTGAAGATGAGAGAACGATAGCCATTGATGCTGTTATCCATATGGTAAGGTACACTACTTACAATGTCTTGAGTGTATGGAATATCCAAATTACATCGTATCCATCTCCCTATACTCTCCTAAAATTATTAAATCTTCTTATAAAACTTGACAGCGTTTCTTTACTAAACCCCCTCGAAATGGAGCTTGTCTTATAATTTACCTTACTGATATGAAGAGCTTTGTGTACGCTTTCGTCATTGGCCCAGTAGGTAGCTAGCAGATACCTATAAATCTGCAAAAGCAACCTTTTAGATATATATAAAAAAAATTCCTGAATGGTTTAACGGTAAAGAGAGTGTTATGATATGTAATTACTTACATAGGAGTCTGGAGTTTCAGCTTCATACAATGGTTCTAATATAAGATATGGGTTTACTGTCTTTGTACACTATATATAAAGAAACCACCAAAGGTCTGAACTGAGTGATGATCATTTACTAATCAGACACAACATCAACAAAAAAAACAATTCACGAGGGTGTACCTTGTTATATTCTTCGACGAGTTTCAAGCATTCTGTGTTACGTGGATCAACATTTACATATTTTCCTTTGCAGATGATCTTCAGTGACTACAAAAGTAAAGAAAAAAAAACTAATTTTGCATTGTTGGAGCAAAGAAACAAATGCAAACTTCATGCTTCATACCTCGTAGAGCTCATCAGATATCAGTGCCATTCCATGAGCAAATGGAATGCGGCTGTTTACATCAGTTTCGAATTCTGTTACCGGGTTACCGAGCACATAACCCTGTTTCGTTGGACGGAAACTATTAGTTTTGAATGTTTTGCCATATCTCATACATACAAGAAGCAAAAAAATGCCGACGAACCTGAAGATTTATTGTAGGTTTGTGCCGTTGATAGTTGCCTGTATCATACATAAATACACCATGTTTCCTCAGTTATATAAGCAGTTGACTGAGAAAGGGGCTTGAGGATTAACCCAATACATACCTTTAGATATTTCTTGAACAAGAGCAGGAACAACCTTGCCGGAGTAAGAATCCCCACCAACATAGAAAGGGTTGGAAATGAACTCTTCATGCTTACCTAGCCACTGCACAACAACCATGAAAATAAGCTTCTTCTAACTTCTATGCACAAAGAAAGGGTGTTGCCTTTGTTAAGTTGGGGAAAAAAAATCATTAATTTACCTTTCGAATAAACTCATGGATCCGTATGGCCTCTCCTGAATCACTCGGTGTATCAACATGTTGAGTTGAGAAGGAGAAGCCAGTTCCAACAGGCTGGTCCAAGTATATTATGCTCGAAGTCTGTGGAAAGTTATTATGTCAATATGTGTATTGAGATGGTCATATAAATAAATGAATCACTTTTTGTGTCCTACCTTTGTCCATGAATATGTAGTAGAGACCAAGGAAGGTAGAGTTCCATTGTACTCATCAAGCTTCATAGTCAAAGGCCCTGATCATACATATATAGAATTAAAACGAGTAATCAGAGACTGCATACGAATTGAGTTTTTTTTATTTTATCAATGTCTTTTAGATTTCACCATTCTCAAAAAGAAGACCAGAGATGGAAGAACAGCCAGGTCCTCCACTTAGCCAGAGAAAAAGTGGGTCTTCTTCAGGGTTCCTCTCAGACTTGATGAAGTAGTAGAACAACTGCACTTCCTCCTCCTCACCAACACCTATATAACTTCATTCACAAGAAACAGCAACCTTACTAAGATTTCAACACGGATTTAATTAATTAGTCCCAACAAGAAGAGAAAAACAAACCCAGTTTCGAGCTCAAAGGGAAGAGGGCCTTCAAAACCAGGAAGAAACTTGACGATAGATGCAGAATCAGCATGTTGCTGCTGACTCAAGAAGACAAGGAAAAGCAAAAACAGCGATTTAAGAACAGATGAAACGTGGTCGTTAGCCATTCGTTTTTTAAGTCAATTGCCCTATTTGGTCTGTCCACAATGCTTGCAATTTTATACTCTTCTTTCGTTTAGTAAGTCTGCCTTCGTCACCAAAATCTAAAATTACTTCTTAATAGTCCCGCGCTTTCCACGAGCACAATAATTGACATAAGTAAACGGCTAATATCATTTATCTTATTATAATCTCAACACGCTTAGTGGTGCGTCATCACATAAACTGTAAACAAAACAAACCTCAACGGCTAACAAGATTGATTAAGCGAAGAAACATCAACAAGGCAGCTCTTTGACTTCTTCTCAAGAACGTAAAGCACTACTCTACGGCTGCGATAATCCGGATGCCACTGTGTTTGTTCCACACGCCCTATTGCAAAATCTTTCAGCGCAGATTCTAAGAAATACTCAAGAACAGCATCTGACATTATAAACAAAAAAAAAAGGATATCAGCAAAGTTAGACATAAGGTGAGTGGAAAGCACACAGAGAGAGAAAGAATGATACCATTCCGCAGCTCTCCTGAAAGGAAGATTGTAGTTTGATCTCCGCAGAGTTGCACAAGCGTTTGGATCAAATGGTGAACAGCTTCTTCGCTGTAGATAACATCTGATCCCAATACTACAAAAGTGCAGAGACAGTAACAGGTGTGACAATGGTGTGTCTAAAAGCAAAAAGTGGGAATAGGTGAAAGACGGTACCGTAATCAGGGAAGGGTTCAATCAAATCAGGATCAGGGTCATCTCCCCAAACAAGTTCCTGCACCACAGCAGATCCCTTTGTGTCCCCACGTTGCAGATTGGTGTCGACGTTCTTCTTGAGTAGCCTCAGTCTATCCGGGAGATCAGTGAGTACAACATCGCCTCCCAAAAGTGCTGCGACACAACTGAAAGAACAAACTAACTTTAATGTTTACAACACAGTCCTCGTGGATTGGACTTTTTTAACTCACCCAACTAAGCCACAACCAGAACCGAGCTCCACAATTTTCTTGCCTTCAAGAGAAAGAAGCTTGGAATCAACAGAGTGTTCCAAGAACTTGCCTAGCACAACTCCACTGTCCCACATCACTGACCCCGTTACTCCAGGCGTGTTCTTTATAATAAACAACAACACACACACATGAGAGATAGTTCAAACACGTTTCATAAATCAATGCAAGAAGAATCAAAGTTACATGACTTCGTGCAATGCTATCACTATGCTAAAGGCCACTAAGTAACACAAGCTGCATCTATCAATTCAAGACTAATAACATACACATCATGTTAAAATACAAATGATTATGCCCTAAAGTTCACATCTTTATGAATCTGTTAAGCTAAGGGGTTTAGGGTTACCAGTGAACATGGAGACTGGAGAATCAATAGTGAGTGGCCACAAGCGTCGAGACGGAGCTCAAGAGAAGACTGTGAAACTAATGTGTTTGGAGCAAACGACGTTGGCCCTTGAATTGCCCATATGATCATTATCTCCGCCGCCGCCAAATCCGAATCAGATTCCGATTCATACTCCGAAGCTGAAAATCCACCGACGGCTATCACATCTCCGCCGTAACCGTTCATCCGTCGCATCTCCTCCACCGTATCTTCTTCACCTTTGCTTGCTTCCTCCTCCTCTCCCATTTTCCGAAATTCCCGCACGCGCCGCCGAACTGACTCTCTCTGGCGTTGTTTCTTTAGGAGACGAACCCAAACAGTCCCTAACTAACAAACAGGGGCATTATAGTAAAATACGACATAGTTTTGGGTTTATTAACAATGAACGAATTTTCTCACGTTTTCTCCTCAAAGTTTCATAAAGTGTCTAATTAACCCAATTCAGCAATACATACATAGGCATGTCACATGTGTTTTACATCACAAACTTGGCATTGTAACAAGCATCATCAACTCTAAACCCACGTTGATACATCCTGCCCGTAAGCTTGTAAGCATCTTCCGCTTCTTGAATCTGAAACAAGATACTCCATTTACTTTTCTCAGCACCATTGCTTACAAAGCTCTTCCTGAGTCTTACAGAGTGGTTGATTCAGGGGAGAGCCAAACTCGAGGGTTAGACTAGTTGAGAGCTCTTGGGTGTGGTTTTGTGTGGAGTGAAAGTTACTTTTGCACTTCAGCAAGTTACATTTTTGTTTCGGAAACCAAATCTAAAACACAAGGAGGGGAACCGCACAATACGTCAAACACCGATCCAATTACTCTATACACTAAACACAGACTAGTGAACTTTATCGAGCTTTACTGACTTTAATAGGACAACCGTATGGTTTTAGGAACCATCTTCATTCCAACAAACCCGTTTGGTTTCAACAATTACAACAAAGCTGTATTGAATCCTAAAGCTAAAAAAACTCTCGTAAGATTTCGACATAAATATTTTGGAGACGACAAAACAAAACGCAACAAGACTACAAGGAGAAAGATTCAGACACTCATCTCAGTCATCTTCATCAGAAGACTCATATGCTAATCCCAACAAGCCTTTCAAAGCATTTTGACCCTCGGGTTGCTCCTCAGGTCTGTCCAGTTTCTTCAACACTGTATCTCTTTGAACCTTTGCTTCTGTTGGACCTATGTCGCTTCTTTTAGGAGGTGACAAGCTTGCACTTGAGGGCGTAGATACCTTTGGGCGCTTCGGTTTAACCTCGACAACCTTTCTCAGCAAATCTTGCTGCCTACACAATGGAGAGACACACACAATAATTAGTCACCGACTGAGAAGTAGGTGACAATCCATTTCATAGTGTGCGAATAAACTAGAAAGGGAGGACAGTGCTACCTGATACCACTCTTTGGTTTGGGCTCAACACGAAGTGGCAAAGGAACAGATGCTGGAGATGAATCAGCTTGGGTTGCAGCTTTGTGATTTATCGTCAAAGAAAGACATATATAGTATACAGTACCTTTAAGTCTGGTGTCATAAAATCATGGCTGGCTAACTGAACAAAAAAAATGCAAACAAAGAAAGGATATTTTAAAGGCAGCAAAAGCCCTCTTCTCAGTACGTCTCAGAAGACGCTCTGCATCCTGCTCTGCTTCCATCTGCTCTTTAAGATAAAGTAAATCGTCGCTGTCCAAAGCTACAGACAGAAAGTTATGACCATGAAACAATTTCAAAGAGATAGAGTCATAGAGAGAAGGAAAAGAAAGAGATTGGGTACCGCCTCGTCCATGAAGATAGCCTCCACGCTCACCAGCAACATCTTGCATCTAAAACGAATGCAATAAAAATGTGGCAGGGGCCGTTATCCCTGCCGGGCCATGTTATCAGCAAAGATAGAATCATACCACAACAATCAATACACAGTAACAAATTACTCAAACTCTTAAATGCAACACAGAGATAAGTAAGCTCCATGTCCAGGATACAATTTAAGAAACAGAGGAGAGAGAGAGAGAGCGAGGGGCTAACCTTTGCAACCATACGTTGAAAGGTGGCGTCTTCATCATCTATCTTACCCCCTTTCCCTGATTTCTTATCTGCATCATCCAAAAACGTTAAACAGAGAGCTCAATCGAGAAATCCTTACTAATGAAATCTAACCCAGCAGAAACCAAATTCGATTAAGAAAGGTCGCACCTTTAGGGTCGGAGAGATTTGTGTATTCTTTAACTTCCCTCCCTGACATCCTCTCGCTTTAAAGAAGATTAGGGTTCCTACGTTTTCCAGGGCTGCAGTCTCGAGAGGATGACGACCGGACAAGGATGAACACGGTAATGGCTTCCCCTCAAAACAAAACATGAAGTGTGATGTTTGGTTTTATCTTCTCCATTGGGCTTACTCGGCCTATTTTTAGGTCCAATTCAATTCTTAGCCCAATATCCATTTTAGTTTTATAGGAAATACTGTAAATAGGATTTAAAAGAATTAAGGATCATTATTATTTGATTCTCTTTTTTTACAGATAAGAAAAAAAGTTATCACTGGAAAAAAAGTTCACCTATTTAAATCAAGTATGTGATATACAAATAATATTTTTTGATGATCCAGGTCTCCGGTTCGCTAATTGGACGACCGACTATCCACCCGAAGGCG
>OVBX01000596.1:0-37049 GCA_900406325.1 Erucastrum elatum
ATTTGGCAATTCTCTCAGTTTTATAATTAAAAAAACTAGAGTTAAAATATTTAAACCAGATCAACATACATATAATTTGGACAAATAATATTAAAAATCATTAATTTTTTTTTTTTGAAAATAAGGCTTTCAAACTCACTAAAATTATATTATCTAATTGTGTGGTAGATCATGTTACAAAATATTTAGAGGAAGATAAATTAATAAACGAATTGTTATTGTTATCATAAAAATACTAAAGCCTCCAATGTCACTTTTACTCTTCTAATTGATATATTTGTCATCGTTAGATTTTGTTATATAATAAAAATTAAACTATTATAATATTTTAATATTGAAAACCCTCATTTAGAAAATCTCAGTGATGGTGATGCTCTTGGTTAATCAATTAGATTTTGTGTACAATTTCAGTTATTTTTAAAAAATCTGTTTAGTTCGGATTGCAATTTTGGAGTTGTCTGCTCACGTCGTAACAATATGTCTGATTTATTTTAACAACGAAACAAAAGCAAGCAAAGATTAACAATGGAGAAATCAAACATTATGGCATAGCGTACTTAGAGACGTGCCATTTCAAATGAAACTTCAAAACATGTATTCAGCCTACATTTCATTGAGGACATGGTAGACAACATGAACCGAGAGAACCGTTAAACGCTTCAAAATTTTAAACACTCTTTTTCTTTTACTAGGACCCTTACATTTATTTGTATGACACGAATTATGTCTGCATTCGCATTTGTCATTAGAAGTGCCCGTTCCACATTGACTCTGCTCTGAGGCGTGAGCCCGATGAAGCACGTAGCTCACGTTCTTAGGCTTCTGTGTGCAGAGAGGATGGACATCGAAATCACAAGCCTCACAACGGTAATAGAACCCCTCGACCAAACCTTCGCAGAAGTCGCACGCATGGTCTGGTGGATTAACGACTAGCTGGAGCTCATGTTGTGGATGTAGAAAACTGAGGAGAGTAGGGGGCACTTGGCACAGTACTCGTGAAGATCGTAGTCGCAAGAAGAGCAACCGTAGGTCGTCCCAGAGCCGTGAGTTTTGCAGCAATTGCATATGAACCCGCCAATATCATTAACCTTCGCTAGTGGGTGGATATGGGTGAAGTGTTGGGATACTTGTTGTTCTGATCTCACCGAAGACATCTCAAATATATTTTCTTTCTCTTGAGAGTGTATAGGATTTTATAGGACAAACGGTTTGTATAAAAAGGCCTACTTCTTAAACCAGTACAAACATTGTGGGGGAGATAACTAGCTTTAGCCGTGGTACAAACGGTAAACTTTTGTTTACTTATACAGCTGTGAATAATAACTTTAAAACGTACAATGTGTGACTGGATATCTTGACAAGTCGTTGGTTGGTTATTTTAGAAAATGATATAGTATTCACAATCGTACACCGATAAACATGTAAATCTCCATACAGGAAGCAACACTAGTATATAATTAAATGACATGGATAACTAACTCCACACATTATTTCAATTTATTGCAAATATTATTAGTTATTTATTATAACGTGTTGCGTACAAGTGAAGGTAACACGTACTGGTTGTTTTCAATTTTTAAAATTTATTGTATAAAACGAAAAAATTAGACATAAATAATAGATAAGTAAGATGTTCAATGGCAGATGTTAGAGACGTGCCATTTCAGAAGCAGCTAGTAAGTGCCTCAGAGGCAGCGCATGAGTGATGATATTGCAGACAACTCCAACGGTTAGAGCCATTAAAATGCTACACTTTCTTCTTCCTATACTCGGACTGGAGTCTTGAACTTGACCTTGATTTGTATATCTGTGATTTGTAATATGGCTGGTTAATACTGAGAGGAGTGATAATGTGCCGTTGTGACCCATATCAAACAAATGACACTTTATGTGTAGTTATTGACTTTTTGTCACAATAAATAAACTTTCTTTCACTTGTTCTCTAATACATTAACTTTTGACTCGGTCGTTATAATTTAGAGAACGTGCCAGAGCAGTTTAGTTGACAAAGTCCTATCCACGCATCTTAGAAGAAATATATAAAGGAAAGCAAGAACTCAACGATATTATTCTTCCTAGCACTATATATATACATATTTTGATGTATTAATTTGTTGTTGTCCGTATGCATGCATAAATACAGGGGAAGTTCTCTTTGGTGGAAATAATCAATAATTTGCACCGTTCGATGTTCTAGTTTCAGTTTAAAACATTCATCAATGCATGTTACCATCTTATATATATCATGAAGAATAACAACCTTTTTTGGTCAAGCCATTCTCTTACTAAATTAATCAGAAACAGAGTTTACAATCCCGGTGGGAGAGTTTGAAACAGAAAACAGGGCCGCTTTAGCTAAACGATGAGCAGCCAGTTTACAGTTTCGATACACAAACGAGATAGAATATATATTTTTTTGATAAAGCAAACGAGATGGAAGATAGGGGGTTTCAATAGGGATTGAAGGATTCCTTGAAGAGAAATCACTCACGAGTTTTCTGTGATCAGACTTTTTGAGTTAAAGAACCAAACGAAGTTTTTAAAAAAGTTTTAACGCCAATGGTCACATATACTATATACTAGGTGATTTTTCCGTGTTCATACACAAGTATAAATATTTTAAAATAAATACACTACAATAATTTATTTACATTATAATAATTTAATATTTTTTATTTATAGTTATCTATTATTTATATTGTAATCAATATGCATGGTTTATTTTAAATAACATTATGTTATTTTAATTAGACATATAATTTGGATATATATTATCTCGACTGTTTGTTTATTATTTGGATATATTAGATAACATTTAAGTTTTCGATTCAACTAAGATATTTTTGTTATACATATTAAAATTTTACTAAATTTTATTATTTTCATGTAATTTGACAAGAATTAGATTTGTATATATATACTTTTAATAAGATTATGTATAATTTAATATATGTTGTTTCAGAATCAAATAGTAAAAGTAAAAGTAAGCGTTGATAGATTCAAAGTTACATAAATAAATATATTAAATTGTAATAGTTAGTTAATATATTTATAGTATTATTTGAGAATTTTATATTTATTTATTAATATGTTGAGTTGTTTTATAATGAAAATATATTATTTTTTATTTAATGTTAAAAAATAGATTGGTATTGTTACTCATTTGTGGGTATAATGTGTTGCATATATTCCGTCAAATAGTTGTTCAAAAAAAAAATTTCCGTCAAATTCAATTATAAATATTTCTAATCTAATTCAACAAAATCTTATTTATTGTTAATTGCATTAGTTTGGTTTTCATACTAGTTGTGTATATATATTTTTGAATTGTTGATATATGTTAATTTAAAAAATAAATTGATGATATGTACAAAACTGCTGAAAAAATAATCGATACATATTTAAAAGGAATATTAATTCTTTACTTTATTATCAAGATTAATTTTCTAAACTTTCCTTTTTTAAATCACATTATATTGAGAAGTTTTTTTAAAAATTTTTATAAATATTTTCTTTATCATATATGTTATTTGAAAAATATAAAAGGGAACATAAATAAGATCAAACTAAATTTTATTCATTAAAGATATCTTAGTTTATGATATTTAAATTATTTTTTAATAATTTTAGAAATATTTTATTTTAAATAGAATGCTTAATACTTTTAAAATATATATTATGTTTTTCTTAAATCATCAAAACTAATTTGTGAACTTTCCTTAAATAAAAAGGAAAAATAAAATAATAATAATGATATTATTGAGATATATTTACTATTTCTTTTAATTTTTATCTTATATAAACAAAAGAAAAAGGAAACATAAATAAAAAGGAAAAATAAAATAATAATAATGATAAAATTAAATATATTTAATTCATTAAGGGTATCAATGTAATCAACCACCGTAAAAGTTAACGTGAGCGCAACATATAAAAAACTGACTTCTCAAATAATATTATAGAGATAAGTTTTTTTTTCCTAACACATATTGTTAGGTCATATATATACTTGTTATTGCAAAATATCAAACCAACTTCACAAGAATTACATAAATACATCTATAAATAATAGAGTTTATTTGCCAAATAACCAAAAAATGGAAACTAGATTAATAGAGAAAGGGTAAAGAGGGATGGGAATAGAAAGTAAGAAAAAGAGGTGATTTTGGATAGCTAGTGAGTTTGTGTTTTTTTTTTCGGTTAAGCCTAATTTTTTTATAACACTTCCAGGCTACAACGTTAAGCCTATTTTACCTACGTAATAATCAACAAATTTAATATACACCATTCAAATTTGATTACTTCACGAAGCTAAGAATTTTCACAGAAAATTAATATTAGGAATTTTTAACGTGTTAATGAAGTTTATATTGACTTTGACTTCTTCCTTTTTTGGCATCATTGACTTTGACTTTTATGATTCGCATTTCACAATTCATATGTTTGCGTATTGGAGTTCCTCAGCGGTTCATCAACAAGATTAGACTGTGATAACTTCGGGTATCAATATTACTGTGAATATGGGAAAATGCAGGGAGAAAGATAAGTTTAGTAGTTTCTAATTATCTCTCTTTGCAACAACATTAAAAATGTTGAAAAAGGTTTCGAATTATCATTGGTACAAGGCATTAAAAAGAAACTTTATCAAACTTTGAAACAAAAACAACTAAACCGTATTATATCAAGAAAGATAATCAAATATGACATCAAAACTGACTTCACAAGAACTACAAATAATATACATAATTAATCAACAAATCGATTACACACTAGTAATTTTTTAATGCTTATCAATAGCAATTTTCCATATTAACATCAACTTTTTAAAAATATGATATATAGGAAGCTAATACAAGCTAGCTCAAAAACCTCCTCCACCTCCACCTCCTCCACCTCCTCCACCTCCACCTCCACCTCCATCACCACCAAATCCACCACCTCCACCTCCGCCACCACCAAAACCTCCATCACCTCCGCCACCATGACTCCAAAACCCTCCATGGCCACCGAAATCAGAACCACCTGTTAAACCTCCATCACCGCCAAAGCCACATCCGTTTTCTCCACTACCCAACTCCACATCCCCACCGCCTCCATCCTCTCCTCCCCCATCCCCACCTCTTCCATCTCCTCCTCCTCCGTCGCCACCACCTCCACCTCTTAGCCCGCTTCCAGTCAAAACCGCAAGAAATATAAAAACAGCAAAGATAGAACCGAACGCTATGAAGATGATTACAAAAGTCTCCATCCTAAGCAAAATCGGCACATATAATTATCCTAGATATGTGTATATATATACAGTTTGTCTGCTGCAGACAGATAACGTGATAAGTTTATACTGACTTAGACTTTGATTATTCCATATTCAATGGTTTTTAAATACGGGTAAAACTTGAGAAGACGAAATTGCTTGCGTTCTAGCTTTGAAAAAATATGTATGACCGTTTGACACGGTCGACTGGACTTGAATTCCAATTGGTTTATATGTTCTTTGGCACACAGTCTTGACCATGAGAAGACAGAAATGTGCACGCACGTAGTCACCAACATTAAAAAAGAAAGATATGAATATATATACAAAACTCAGATAAAATTCGTATATATTTGACAAAATAGGTGTATATAGAATATCACTTTGATCCTTATATTGACAGATAAGATACCCTCCTCGAAAGGGCCTGAAATCTAACAAACAGCCATCTTATACCAGATCAGGCCATTTTCTCTTTTGTTACACCAAGTAAAGAGTGGACCATGACCTCCCAGGGCCTGGAAAGAACAGAATCTCGCAACATCCACGCATACCTCCAATTGTAATTGGACTGTCATTATAGTTTGAATGTTCTTTCTGAAACAAATAGTTTGAATGTTCTTTTTCTATTTAATACCATGTTAAAATCTCCACTGATCACCCATGTCTTATTGTGAAATAGGGGAGATCTTTGATTGGAGCGAATATCATCCCCCAGACCGTTTCCTCTCTTCTGTGGTACTGTTGAAAGCGTAAGTAAAGCTGCCAAAGAACTCCTCCATTTGTCCTTTCAATAATATTGAACATGTGATCATTCGATCACTTTTGATATAAAACACAGTTGACAGCAAAAATTACATTGCATAAAACGAAAAAGAAAGCGAACAGAGAAAAGATAGAGAAATAAGGGACATAGGTATAATAGTGGCAGGATGTTAGAAACATGCCATTTCAAAGGAAGGGAGATATGACCCCAGCGACATCCCCCGTCATACAAGCCCAGGCAACTCGAGCGCCTATATACAGCACATCCCTCTTTCTTAGTCTATCTGAATCGGGTTCTTCAACCTCACCGAGTTCTTCAACCTCACCTAGTTCTTCAACCTCACCTAGTTCTTGAACCTCACCTAGTTCTTCAACCTCACCTAGTTCTTGAACCTCACCTATTTCTTGAACCTCGCCGAGTTCTTCAACCTCACCGAGTTCTTGAACCTCACCGAGTTCTTGAACCTCACCTCGATCTGTGTTGTGGCTCAGTTTCCGAGGCTGCTGGGTGCAGAGTGGATGGATGTCGAAGCCGCAAGGCTCGCATTCGTAAAACAGCCCGTTGGTTGTTTCGTAGCAGGTGTCGCACCCACGTCTGCCGTGGACTAACTGGAGCTCGTGCTGTGGATGAAAAATGCTGAGGAGGGTAGGGGGACACGTGGCACAGTACTCGTGAAGATCGTAGTTGCAAGTGGAGCAACGGTAGGTCCTCCCAGAGCCTTCGGTTTTACAGCCATCGCATATGTACCTGCCAACCCCGTCAAGTTTCGTTAATGGGTGGATATGTTGGACTACTCTTTCCGCTTTCGACGGAGACATATCTCAAAGTTTCTTGTTCTTTTTTTCTTTCGTTCTTTTGCTTCTTGAGAATGGAAGGACTAGAGAGAACAAACCTTCTTTAATAGAGTCAGAAGTTTCTAAGAAATGTTTGAAATGGTGATCAAGTGGTAACCTTTTTTTTTGTGATCAAGTGGTAACTCATTGAAATGAATACATAGAGAAAAAAAATGAAAATGGGTGGAAATATTCCCACTAGTGACGTACCCAATTGTCAAGAGTAAATAAAACATCGAAAGAAAATGATGAGGAAAATAGGAAATCCCCTATATATATTATTTCCAGACATCTTTTCGTAATTAATTACTTGTCATTTCTAGAATGATTTTTAGAATCTTTATAAATAGTTGCCAAAACAAAATTATTAAAAAAATAAATTGATCTATAAAAATATATACTATACTTTTTATTAAAACAAATATCAAATTGAGGTGGAAACCTCTATTGATCCAATAGTTTGAACAAGTGAGAATCAAACCCTTAAGAAACGTAAATTATGCATTATAGAAAAAAAAATATTATCTTCAACATTCGTATATGGCATATCATCAAACATGGATCTCATAAGATAGTTTGGAATGATGCAAGTAGACGTGTATTCTCACAAAGTATTAGAATTGTCGGATGTAGAATCATCTATATAACATTTCTCAGCATTGTAATAGCATAAGTAATCAAACGTTAAAAAAAATATATCAAATTGATTAGTAGTGTACAAGAAAAAATTCTCAATTAACAATCAATCAAGATACAAAGGATCATAAATCGTATGAATATAAAGTCACATTAATAGATATTCTTATAATATATAGAAATATTAATATCATTTAAATTAAATTATATACTATATAAAATATAAAATATGTTAATTTTAAATTTTGCATTGAAAAATTGTTGGGATTTTAATATATTTATTTTGAAAATTTTATTGATACATCTCACATTAAAAGTTTTAAGATAACTCATATGAAATTTCTACAATATTAGAGTGATTTTACACTGATTAATATCTCAAAACCAAGTTTCTTACATCTTGATTCATCATAGTTTGATAAGAATCATGAATATATTGTCATATCTCCATACATGATAAGCTGGAGTAACCTGATTAGAAAATGAGATATATTGTTTCTCATAACTCCTATGAGATTTCAACAATATTGTGGTGATTCTACACTGATTAATGTCTTCAAACCAATCTTCTTACATCTTGATTCATCATGGTTTGATAATAATAATGAAGATATTGTCATATGTCAAAACGTGATAAGTTGGAATAACCTGGTTAGAAAGTGAGATATTATGTTACTCATAGCTACACAAATATACAAATGTTAGTAAAACTATATGAGTAGAAAGTGTCAATACTAAATATTTATATTAAATATATACATATATATATATAAATGTCAATATCACTAAAGTTTAATTATATACCATTTAAAATAAATAAAATGATTGTTTTTTCATATATTTACCAAAAACATGATTGTAAATAAACAGAAGGTATTGGTTTTGATTTATGTGATTACTCAAATGTATGTACTTTTGTGTAAACAAAACATTTTTTAAATCAGTGGTTTCTAATATATTATTTGATCCTGATAATCCAAGAAATATACTTCTTGAAATCCAAGTGATTTTTAATATTAGAAGCACTATATATATTATATTTCATTCAAATTAAATATTTTAGTTTTTTATTTTTATTCCTAAAAAGTTTTTAAAGATATATCATGACAAGATTCAAGTGACCTTCTTTTGAGTTTATTGGAAGAATGAGAGATGTTCATTCCGTCTAATATTTGTTTCTCCATTTTTGTTACTTTAATACTCTACTATAACTGTAAGAATAAAAGATCTGGACTATCTATACTAATAGAGTAGACTTTTTTATTTCTTTGGAGAGAAAAATGTCATGTGGCATTTTCTTTTTAATAATTAAAATATTTTCCCAACTTAAATTTGATGAATTTTGGTGTTAATTGTGAAATAAATGGGGGGGGGGTTTAAACTTTTCTTCATACATGTCCAAGCATTTATAAGAGTGTTTTGAATCTGACTTGAATCCGTAATTGAACCGATAAATCTGTGACCCAATAGAAATCGGGTTTGGGTTTATTGCAGCATTGGTTGAACCAATAGATAATTTTTATTTTTACTATTTTTAGTTTTAGTTATGTTTTGAAATTATTTTTTTATATCCTAAATTTCTAATTAAAATTTTGAAATTTCAGTTTTATTGCCGTATTCCTCTTCTTCTACACTACAATTTACGTTTGCAAGAAAGATGAGTCATGATTGTGCTTGAGTTGCACGTCCGTAAAACAAACTGAAGCACGATGAGGCTTATTATTCTCCTACACTACAATTTACTTTTGCACGAAAGGTGAGTAAGTTTTTTTATTTAACTTAATTTATTACAAATCATTACATTTTTAATTTACAGATCAAAAAGAATAAAATCACATGATCATATAAATTACAAAACATAGTTTGGATTGTTGAAGAAGAAAAACCTGGTGACATTGATTATAATAAATTAGAGAATGCTCTTACTGAAGAATATCCCAAAAATGATGAAGTGATAAATTTAGAAAAAAATTGTTGGTAAATTTTAAATTTAGAGAAAACCAAAATTAGTTGATGTGATCTGGTGTTAGTTTATTTTTGTTATTGACAATTTATTACAAAAATGTTTTAATTTTGGTTTATTTTGGATTGGAAAATGTCTTGATTTTTTTAGATGTCATAACTCTTATGTTACAACTTTTTTAAATAGTCTAAAATATTTCTTAATATTTTGTATGTACACTTCTTAAGTTTAGGTTTTTATATATATTTGTTTTCATAGCTAATATATTATTATACAATAAAACTAATTCATTTATTAACCTGCAATTCATCTTTGGTTAATTCAATGATCCAGTGATTCGGTAAATCATCTAATTCAGTGTCCGGATCGGGTTTCATAACACTGGTTTATAGATTTTTTTTGTATTTGATGTTGACGATGGAGAATATAGCCTCTACAATTCTCCTTCTTTAACGCAATCAACGTAATCATTCATATAATCAATCCAGAAATCACATTCATCCCACTATCTCCTATTTAATGCTTCTTTGGTTCTTGATTTCTCAGTTTCAGTGTATTTGTATAGATGGTGTGAGAGTTCGGACGATACTCTCTTTACTTTTTCCAATTCAATCATTGTCGAATTTTAGTTTCATTGCTCGGAGTTAAAGACAAATTGGTGTATAGATGTTCAAACTAGGCTACAACAATTTTGGCAAGCCTGAAATGTTAAGAAGGGAGAAAGATATTGGGGTTGATATGTTGTTGATTAATTAGAAGGTACACCGATTTCTTATTTCAGTTTACCAGTTAATGATTGCTTAGTTTTAAAGTAGTAGTTTTCTTATGCATCATTTCCTTTCTCAGGTGGTGCTTCTACATGCGTTAATCAACTTTCTAAGATTTAACACATTTAAACATTTCTTAAAAGAAAACTCAGTCTATGACATGAGTATTTAAGATTCCAACTAAAATATCTGTTTACTGACTATTGATTTTTATTCTATTTTTATTAAATTGATTAGTAACAACTACTTATGCTATTCTACTTTGAACTAAATAACTTCAAACAAAATAATATATTATGGTTGCTAATCATTATAAAAAAGATTAGAAAATATCATTTTTTACATATTTTCCTTTTACATATTTTTAACATATTTTCTTTACTAAGACCATATAATAAATTATAAATTTAAGTAAGAATAAAACATACAAATCCGGCGCGTAGCGCCGGAATATCACTAGTTTATTATAAACTTTAATGAGTAAAAAATATCTTACTTTATACATAGTTTACATATACTAGAATGGTAATATATATATCTATATATATATATCTAAACTTCAAAAGTGTATGCTAATAAAATAAGTAACTTGTTTTGATGTTCTATAGTTAGATGATTTTTAGAACGAACTTGTGAATATATACAAGACTATTTATACTTCGAGTCTGCACTTATATTCTATAACGATTTGATATATTAGAACACTAACCTGTGAATAGAGTTTTCCGGTGATTTTCTTCAAAAAAATTGATTCTTAGATATGTATCTCGAGTGAAACTAAATCTGACAAATATCTATCTTTAAAATTGACACTTATGTAATTCATCGAATTAATAAAAAAAATTTTAAAAAAAAACTCATATCAGTGAAACACGAACAAGAACAAAAAAAAAGTTTTATAGAAATAGAAAATAAAATTACTTATTGAGAGTCAATAGTAAACAAATCGAGAGCAGAAAACTTAATTACCTTTCGTCATTTTATAATCGATGTTGCCTATCTGCTTTTTGTGATTTGTGTCAGACGTAAAACTTAATTTTCTTTTGTGCATATGAAGTCTTAAAAATAATTGAAATGAGTTGTAATATGTTAACTCTTCAACAAAAATGATATATTTAAGAAACCAACATTTGTATTTGTCATAATTAATAAAAAATATTGTATTGCAAAATATTAAAACCATCTAATGAACAAATATTAGTATAAAAACTCACATGCGCATGGGCGCTGGTAGTCATCTAATTTTTATATACTTGCGTGTTTTGTAGCTAGGTGTTATAGAGGGATTACATCTTTCAATAGACTTGTCTAATAAACAGACATCAGCCCAAGTCAATTAGGGTTTATGCTGATTTAAAGGTAAAATTTGAAGGCTTATCGAATAAATAAGGAGACAAGTTGAACCAAATGAGGACATTTATAAACACTTGGAAGTTGAATCAAATCAACGTGATATATGCTGCTCACACACCTCATGCAGCTATCGACCTGCAGCTACCGCGGCGAATAAACGCCAACAGCAAGAGAAATATGTGCATATATATGCACATACATGTTTGGAACGGATAATCGTTCATACAAATATTAGTATTGTAATTTACTTTATTTTTTACGGATATTGCATACTATTATTTGTTTTGTTTCGTAAGTTACGAATATCCAGAATTTTCAGTTTAAAGCGAAACAAATAATTAATCAAATTAAAATTTATGGATGTTTTAATTTGATTACTTAAGTAATAAAAAATATTAATCATAGGCATCTTTACACTCTTAGAGAACATAATTAAAAATATATTAACCATAGACAACTTTACACTCATAGAGAACATTTCCGAAAAGGTTGACAAGTAGATGAGTTGACATTATCTTCACAAGTCGCTAACTAATTAATTGAGATATAAATAATAACACTAACAAATTCGTATGGAAAGGTACCTAGACCCTAGTGCACCTACGGACATTACAGGTTTTAAATCATATTTTTACTCGGTCATTGTCACGGTTTATTCATTAGGTGAAGAGCCAGAGTTGTCGACCTTGGTTAATGGGTGGATATGGATGAAATGTTTTATTTTTGATCTCAACGAAGACATCTCAAAATATTGTTCTTCTTTTTCTTCTTCTTGAGAATTGTTACGAGTTTAGAGAATCTAAAACGTGGTATTAAAAAAAATAGTTTTTAGACCAATCCAAAGATTGTTTAGGAAGTGACCATGAGCTTTCGTTTAGACGTGTTACAAACCATAAAACGTTTGTTCATTTGTACAAGCTGTGAATATAATAACTTTAAACGTATGATTTGAGGAAAAGTAGTGAGTTGACTGTATATTTTGACAAGTCGTTGGCTAATTGTATTTTAGATATGAATTATAACATTAACATGATGTGTGGTAGAGGTAGTAGTTTAGTTTTATTTTAGATATGAATTATGATCCGCACTTTGAAAGCGTCGAATTACCTTATTTGATTCTAAATTTACATTGTGTTAATTTCACAATTTTTACTATGACAAAAATGTGTAACCAAATATATGAGATATATACTTTTATTATGTATATTGTAGAAATAGTTTGGTACCTATGGATAAAGGTAAAGAGACTTTCATTCTGTAGAATCTTTGAGAAAATAAAGTTAGAATATGAATTTGGTTTTACAAAAGTTATAAGCAAATTAATACTATTAATTTTCATGATCTCAAAATACTAATTATACAAAAGTTATTCACAAATTATTTTCTCACATCATATTCTTTTGTGAATTATCTATAGCAAGTCTATATAGTATGCGTGTAGACAACGTGTACTGTAATTTGTGTTTTTTTTACTGAAATATCATAAACTTATAGAAATATGTAAATTTAATTGTATTAATTTAAAATGTATTGTATCCCTCACCTCAGCTTTGCGGGTCACAATAGTTAGGATTCTGTCTTGCTTTCACTAAGCATCCGATTTCAAAGATAGATCCTTTCCCGCATTTTTTTATTATTATAAACTGATATGAATTATTATTTTAAGATTGTATATTATTACGTTACAAAATCTGAGTTATACCGAAGCAGATAATTTTTTTTAAACAATATAATTTTTGAAGTAGTTTATTTAAAATTTTGTATGTGCATTTTTATGTAACTCTCGTTTAGGTATGCACATTTTAGTTGGATCCAAAAAAACAAAAAACGATCCAAAAATATAAGTTTTTCGAGTTTTGGTCCATGGAAAAATACTTACTGGATATTTTTTGGACCCAGGAATCTTGGGTTTGGCTCTGACTCTACCCGAGATCCGATCGGATACTTAAAATACCCAAAATATTATGTGTGTATTAGGTATAATGGGATATTTCATATATGTTTTTAGTATTACAAATATTCTTTTAAGTTTTAGGTTCACTTTCTCAGTTATAGTTCTAGTTTCAAGAAAATTTTCAAAATTTTCAAAATATTTTAGATATTCGAATAATTTTTGGAGGATTTCGATTCATAGAGTTAGATTCCAGATTAAAAACATTATCAATAGGTCCAACAATCTTTGTATCTTACATTTTTAGAATGATTCATTTTTAATATTATAGATTCTCTAGGTGACTACACTACAAAGTTGTATAAATATGGAATATTTTGTGTATAATGCAACATCAAAAATGTTAATGATTTTTTTGAATTATATATGTGGTTATTATTTTTCATGTTGGTTTGTTTTTAAATATTAATGGAATATATTTGTTTAAATTGAAAAATAAGATTACCAAACCAACCACAAAGAAATTAGCAATAATATTTTGTTAATATACGATTTTGTTCTATTTATAAATAGGTAACAAAAGACTTGTAGAATAAGTTGCATATAGTTTCTGATATATACGTAAGTCAATGATCTAACTTTTACAGTCGTTCTCATTAGCTAACATGATAGTTTGATGATATATGTTTTTAGGATATAGTTAGGATTCCACATATGAACCAGTGCAATATTCAATGCTAAACATACATTATATATGGTTTACGCTTCATTTAAACTTTTGAACCCTGAAAATATTTGAACTTTTAATGTAACAGGATATTGTCAAACATATAATTCATAGTATAATAAAGGTTTAGATTTTGTTGATATGTAGTTGGCGTCTGCTAATAATAATAACATAGAAATAAACATGAGTTAAAAGGTCATTAATAAGTTATATGGTTATCGATTTCTTAAACACGAAAAAAAAATATATCCAGGTATCAATTTATTTGTAAGAGAAATTAATATGATAATGGGGAGAATAATATTGTCTTAGTTGCCGATGTTGTATTTAATGTGTATGTACTAATATATCTATTAATAATAATGTTGTATAGTTAGAGAAAAATGTGGAACCAAAAAATATGAACGAATAGGCTCAACAAACTCTTATAAGTAAAATTTTTCATACTCATTCTCTTTTAATAGTATAGATTCTTTTTAATAGTATAGATCTAATTATATAAAAAAGGGTTTGAATCCCTCCTGATGTTGCCACATAGGATAGGATGACAGGTCAGAAATTCGACGTGACACGTGTCAATAAAATCAGTCCGCACCGTTTCATTTAATCGAGTGTGTAATGCATGTGGGCTTTTATTTGTATTTGGGCTTTACTCTTGGTTAAAGGAACTCAGACTCTCTGAGATGTTGAAACGCTGCGTAGGGAACAACCTATCTCATCTCCGCCGTTGCAAAGCGAAACTCGATCTGGGGTTGCGAAAGTGATGTTTCATCTTCTTCCTAACAGTCCGTAAGATACCAGATCCAGATTCATCCTCTTAAAGCACAAATTAATTCTATCAGCCACGATTTACCTTTAATGCGAGTTCACTCATTCAAGACGGTGGAATTGCAACTATAAATAGGTTAGATTTCCTACTCACAAAAACATCTTCCCAATCCGTCAAAACAAACCCAGAAATTTATTTTCTGATCTAATGCAGAGCAAACGTTTAATCACACAACCACACTTAACCATAGTCGTCAACGATAAACTTCGCACCGTTAACCCTGTCTCCTCTCCGAAATCGTTCATGTCTTCTCATAGATGTTACACCAAGAGTAACCAGATGTAATCCGGATTCGTGATCACTAACGCTTCGTCTCATTCTCGGGTTCGAGAGGTAAGCCTCTGATTTTATCTTTATATATATGATTCTGGTTTCACACCATACTTTTGGGTTTATTTTGCTTCGAGGTTGTCTTTTCCTAATGCTACATCTTTGACACATTTTTTAAATCAACAAAGACCGTGTTTTCTTGGAAAGTAAGTATTTGTCTCATATTACTACAAGCAGCCAATTATCATACTAACGTCCCTTGCATTTGACCATTCATATTAAACAGAAAGTGCGTCGATAAGGAGGGCTTAATTTGTTCTGCAACCAAATATGTGGGTATCCAGAAGTTTGAAAGTCTAAACGTCGCAGAGCTTGATGCATACCTACTAATTTCAGAGCCACATGAGCGCACTACTCATCCCCTGCTTTGTAAGTCATTTACATCTCCCATCTTATTTTTTTTAATTTGCTGGGAGATGATTATGTCCTGGTGATAGCATGCTTGGAGCTGACGCGGTGAAAATTAACCCTACTGGTGGGTTGGGTTAAAATTGGATCCCCTGAGAAAACAGCTGAGGGAGATGCTGCTGGGATGCTTAACGGAAATGCTGTCGAGCATGCTCTTCCACCTGTTGAACCTGTCTCAGGTGGATCAAAACAGCTGAGAATGAACCATTAATGGAGGAGAAGCAGGAAGGGAAAAATCCATGCATTGCTCAACGTCACAGCCTAAGTACCCTAGCTCAAATTGGACAACCTCAACTCTATCGCACTTCTGTTTTTTTTCTTTGTTAATGTTATCACTACATTTCATTTAGCATGATTTTCTTTTTAATGGTTTTTACACTTTTCCACAAGATGTGAAAGTAATGTGTACATTACCTATAACTGAAGTTCCATTATAACAGTTATAAACATGTTTCTTATAAACCAAAAAACATACAGAGACGTAATGTACTCATTACTTCAAATAAGAATCTTCATTATAACTCTTGATTTTTATTTTATGGATCTTATTCTAACTAAAAAAGCAAGAACTATATCGACATATAAGGTAGAAGGCACATGTGACCGCATGGGCCAGAATAGTAGATGTTGTCCTTGACACTAAAACCATGAAGGCCCCAAAAGCTGAAGCCAAGGATTCAAAAGAAGCAATAGAAATGTGGAAATAAAACGGATTCTCTAGCTAAGTAATAGATTAACATTTACCTGCTTTTCTAAATGAATGGACATGTTTCAGGACTTCTGATTGATTAACAAACACTGTTAAGTGTGATTTTGCAGGCTAATCATTGCAGCACAAACACAAGACCCATGGACATTAACTAAAGATGTATTGACACTGCTCTCCTATTTTGCTCACTTTGCAATATGCCATCAGTATTTACAGGTACGTAGTATCATACGAAGATTTTTTTTCAATGTGTTTGGTCTACATGTCGTTTAGCATGTTTTCTGTTTTTTTTTATGCTTTTCTGTTTTAGACTTTTCCATAAAATGTTACATCCTCAAATTAATAAATAAGCATTCCTCACATAAGTCCCTTATCCTAATACACAATATGTCGATGCTTTAGCAAGTTATGTGTCAAAGTCCACTATAACAGCTACAAACATGCTTCGTAGAAAAAAAAGTCATAACAAATTGAACGTGATGCACAAGTAGCTTCCAACCTAATGAACATACCAGATGCTTCATCCACTAACTCTACCACACATCACAACACAAAACAAACATTCACTAATCAATCCCAACAACTATCTAATACAAATAAATAATCTACACTTCGCACCTCATCAAGGTACACAATATAACATCTAAAAACAAAGAAACATTTAAATAGGCACCCATCTTTTGGGGAACCCATTTTATAATGTCACTAAAATATATAATTTTTTTTTAAAAAAATAGAATGTATACTTTGATAAAAATAGTGTATATAATTCAAACTAAGTTTTTGCTAAAAAAAATTGAAAATATTATTAGTTTAAAATAAAAATAAAATATTTTTATTTTCAAATATGGGCCCCCAAACTTGAAACTTCTTGAATGAAATATAGTAATATAAACTTTAGATTTTATTTATTATGCCAAAATGAAATAAAATAGTAACAATAGATCAATTATTATATTTTCTAAATTATTTTTGCTAATTTTGTATTATCTGAAAAATAGAGAATAATGAAGATTGTTGTCACTATAAAAATAACAATATGATCTCACAATTCTATTTATTATTAATTGTTTATAATATCATTTTCAATTGACAATATTTTTTTAAAAGCTATATAAAATTAATATAATTTCGTAAAAATAATTTTTATTATAACTTCCCGCCCGTAGGGCGGACCGATCCTAGTGTTAGATAAATAAATGTAGTACGACCTCATGAAGATACAAGCTATTCGTTTTTATATCATAATATAGTGAATGATTTTAGGTGTGAATGACTTTCACAGTTGTTATTTTTTTAATAATACACAGTCGTTCTTTCCAAGGCTTTACCTGGAAAATGTATGATATTAGAATCTGTGCATTCAGTTGACAAAAAAAGCATCTGTGATTCTGTGCATACTTCATTTTTTCTGCTCTATGTGTGTTTATCGTGTCTATTAAAATCTAGTATTATGATGTATATATAGCAAAGGGTGTGTAGGTTAAAGGGAGATAGTTGGATATCGATTATTTTCGTTGAGAATAATATATTTTGTGAATATTCTTTAGGAGTTGGGGTTAACCGAATATAGGATTTGGAACAAAGTAAGTTTAAATTTATTAAATGGATCTAGAAAATAGAGGATATTATACTTTTTTAAAATGTAAAGGTTGATATTGTATTGTTTCAGCTAATCAACTTTATTTATACTAAAATTTTAAGATATTGCCATATTGGATACCAACTTTGAATAATAAGAGTCGAAATAAAGTGAAAATTCGAAACATAATTTGCTAATCTTCCAAAACAGTGTTGATTTAATGTCTACTAGGTGCTTTCTAAAAAAATTAAAAATATTTTCATTTTATATAAATAAAATTTTCAATTTTTATATATTTTTATTTTATTTAAATAAAGTTTTCAATTTTTCTATTTTAATTTTATTAATTAAAGCCATAATATAATTGTTCTTAGTTAATTCATTCAACTCTACGTTAATTTTTTAATTTAATTTTATTTAAATTTTAAGAAAAATAATTATTTTTTTATAAATTTATTTTATTCATATTATAATTTATTTGGTTAATTTAATTTAATTTTAAATATTTCAATCTTTAAATATACAAATTAGTTCTATATATATAATAAATATAAATAACATATATAAGTTCAAAAATATATAATTATAAATATACATATTAATAATAAAAAATATGATTCATAATTTAGTGTAAAATTTTATATTCGCAATTAACATTTGTTTATATATAAATATATTATTTAATAGATATAAAAAAATTATTAGGTATTACCATATTTCTAAAATATTACCAAAATGAAAATTTATAGAGAAAATAATATTTTTGATATAAAATTTATTAATTGTTACTATATTATGAAACTTTGCCAAAAATAAATCTATATATAGAAAATAGTCATTGTCATATTTAAGAAATCTTACTAAAAACATAAAACTTAAAATAAGAAATTTTATATATTTTGATGTAATGTCATATTTTTTTGAAGTCATGTCATCGTTTTTTTGTTCAGAGTAAATGTAGTAACGATACATGTACAAACCACTTCGCAAATAATGTATAGGAGATTAACATATTGTAATACATTATTCGAGAGCTATTAAATTACAACAATATATTATTTATGTTTTTCGATGATTAAAATTGTTAAATTTAGATAAGATATCACAATGTAGTTGTGTTTGCTTAGATTAATATATAATTTTAAAAATCATCTAAAAAAGATTTGCATTTGGATTTGGCGTGCGTGTTCGAAGATATGTTAATTAATTCCGTTATTTTAATAATATTTGAAAGTTTTGTAGATAACAGTTTATTTATCTATGTTGTTGGACTAAATATGAGTATGCATTATTTTTGCATTATATGAATAAAGTATATTTCTGTTTTACACTAATATTGTGACATTTGATATGTACACACAATAATTGTTTTAGACAATATTAATAATTTAATATAAACGAAAATAGCTTCATTTTAATTAAAGTTATGAAATACAAGTCTTACAAATTTCAAGACTGAATAATCTTGTTTTTTTATCAAAATTCAAGACTGAATAATGAGTACAAAAAAACGTTAGTTTAGGTTGTCATCACTCATTAGTCACCAAAGAATCTCTCATATTTTAAGCTGCATTCTCGTAAATATTTTTACTTTATTTGGATTGTTTTTAATTTGCATATTAATTGATGATTTTCATATAAATGGAGAGAGAGTGGTTGCTTAAATTTTGTTGTCAAATAAAAGCATTAACTCCTGATAAAATTGCAGTAGTGCTATGATTTGTCTTTTTCAAAGTGAAACACAGTTAACATTAGTGACCAATTTTCTTGAAATCCACACAGCATAACTCCTTTACTATCACTTTCGAACGTTCAGGCAGTGAATGAATATAAATGTGGTGCAGAAAACCGTACCGGTTTAACTCACAGCAACGAAAGAGTCATTAAATAAATGTTGGGTTAATAAACGTGCCAAAGAAAAGCCCATTCAAAGCTTTCGGTACAACGTAATAGAATCTTTCCAACACTTCCCACGTGGCAAACAAACAGAAATCCACGTGTAACAACAGTCAAACCAGTCAAAGCCACAACGGATATTCTCTTGTCTCCCGCCTTTCTTTATAAAAAAAGCACACAAACAAGAAACAGAGACTTATCTCTGCGACACTCCGAAAGCTCTCTTTGACCCTTTTCAAGAAAGAGAGAGAGAAGAAGAAAGAAAGAATAAAGAAGGATGACTAAACTCGACGTTCTCCGTCGCTACCTCCTCCCGTGCGTCTCACCTCCGACGAATCCAGCCACCGCGTCGTCGCAATCCACCGCACCAGTCTCCAAGAAACGTCTCAGCACTTCACTCAGAGACGACATCGACGTTCAAGACTCTGCTTCTTCCTCCGCCTCTTCCTCCGAGGCCGCTTCCTTCTCCACCGCCGCCGCCGACGACGACTCCGGCTACCTCCCCGCCGCGACGCAGCCGCATAGACCCTCGAAGACGATGGTGATTGGCACTCTCTTCGGGAGGAGAAAGGGACACGTGTGGTTCTGCGTACAGCACGACCGTCTCTCCGTGAAACCTCTCCTCCTCCTCGAGCTCTCCATCGCCACGAGCCAGCTCGTTCACGAGATGGGTTCGGATCTTGTCCGTGTGGCTCTTGAGTGTCCGACCCGACCCGAGTTGAAGTCTTGCCACCTCAGATCCGTGCCGGTTTGGACCATGTTCTGCAACGGGAGGAAGCTAGGGTTTGCTGTGAGGAGGAGCTCAAGCGAGGAGACGAGGGTGATGTTGAAGAGGTTGGAGTCGATGACTGTTGGTGCGGGCGTGTTGCCATCCGGTTCCGGGTCGGATCTTGATGAGGTTATGTATATGAGGGCCAACTACGAGCATGTTGTTGGCAGCTCTGACTCGGAGTCGTTTCATCTCATCAACCCGGATGCTAACTCTGCTCAAGAACTCAGCATCTTCTTGCTCAGATTCTCTGCCTAATTAGCTTCTTCTTGGTGGTTATAACTTATGAATGCTTTTCATCAAGTTTGTTTCTATTTCAGAGATAGGTTTAGAGATCTTAGTGTTTTGAGTTCTCAGTGAGAAATTTCCTAGTGGATTTGAGTTCGTAGTGTTAAAACATTCTTTTTGTTTGGGAGATTGACAAGTTTTCAAGATGTTCTTGAGTGTAATGATAAAGCAACTTTCAAAATTTCGTTTAGTCGAGATATTTTCTTGAACTTATTGTAAGTACCACATCTTGTCATATTGTTACAAATACAAAACGTAGCATGAAGCAAAAACCAAATCTTGCTGTATATAAAGTGTAAAATGTATAAAGATCAAGAAACAGACAAGAACAATACAAAACTGTGATGTCAGGAGATTGATATTGTTCGCGTGGGGAAAAACCATTGTAAAGGATGATGCATTTGAATGTTAACAAACACTCAAATGCAACTCAAACCTATACACACTCCATGGTAGTGGTAAGAAGAGTAAAATTTACTACCAAAAGGGGTCTGATAAGACAGGCAAAGGATACAAAACTGATGTTATCTTTCTTATCCTAATAAAACAGCTAAAGTAGTGAAACTCTTCTAACGGGGAGGAGGAGACAAGAGCGTTTTCAAACTCTCGTATACCATGAAGGTGATGCCAACGCCTGGAACCACTTTGTAGTATTCAGGCAATAATCCTCTGTACAGCCCTCTGATGCCTTCCGACTTGAATATGTGTTTGAATGTCCCGAAGAGTCTTGTGGTGTACACTCTCGCTCTTCCACCAGCTCCTTCTACTTTCTTTCTTCTCCTCACAAGATCCAACGGAAACGTAGCTACAATATTATGGGAATGGAGAAAATTAGTTAACTGATGCAAATAAGTGGCAAGTATATGCTTCTAAGAACAGAGCAGATATCAAAACTGGGCTAGTGTCTTGTAGCTAGAGAGAAGGTCAAAATCGAATAACAAACCTGTTGAAGAAGCAACTCCCGCTAGACTTCCACAACCAAGACTAATAATCAATGGTGAATCACCTGGCCTGAATAAAACAGTCAGATATATTATATATGACGAGTTAGCATATGGAGGAACAGAACAGGGGGACATAAACATCCTAATTGATGATGACTTCTTTTTACCTATGAGATAGCTAAAATGATTTCAAAGACTCATACGTAACAAAGTTGATTGCAAGGGTTGGTCCAACACCCTGAATCAGACAAAAGATGTACCGAGAAGCAGTTAACAATCAAACACACTTGGCATATGACACAAGAGAACAAAGCAAAACAAAACGTACCAACGTAGTCGCACCAAGTCCTTTATACAAACCCAAAAACCCCTCTGCTCTGCATATGGTACGGAAAGCATTCCCGATACCCTGGTAGTACATTGTGTTTCTCTGGAAAGAAACAAACGTAAAGCATTCAGTTTCACAGATCGGTTTGAATTTTAAAACCGAATAGAAATCGAAAATTTGGTTGGGTCGGTTCGCTTCTTATGTTTTTCGTTCACTCACTTTAGATTTTGACATTCTTACCAAAATGAGTGATTGCCTGATTACATGCATAATTCATTGTTATTTACTATATAGTTTTGGTTTTAATGATTCTCTATGATTCTACTAAAATTTAGGATTATCAAAATTTAAATTGTAAATAATCTAACTTATAAAACAAAACTTTGCATGTATCCTTTACATTCTTAGAATTGTTACAGCATAATATTTTTATAATTAAAAAAAATCTCTTTGCAACTCTTAACAATCTTTTTTTTTTGGTCATCAGTCTTAACAAATCTTTTAATTATTAAAATCAACAGTGTGAAAATTAGGAACAAACTTTCTTTTGGCGTCAAAACTTCACATGTTGCATTTTATTAACCTTTTTATCCGTAACTAAACTTTCTCTGATTTAACATATAAATACCAAAAGTCTAAGTCAATTCATGCTAAATGCCTAAACACGTTGTCTGTTTAGAGTAAAAAAATAATCTTACCGATACTTGATTGTTAACGTAGAGATTTCAATTCATTACCCTCAAACTCAAGCCTCAATGTGTGTTGTGTAACATGGATGCTGGGGAAATCATCGTGGTAACCCTAGTTGTTGTTATTTTTGTTTTGTGGGTTCTTTCGGGCTTTTGGCGCAAAGGAGGTGTGATTCCTGATGATGGTGTCGTTACAGGAGTAGTTGACCATGGAGATGATCGCGACGGTGGGGATATTGAAGGCAGAGGTGATGGTGGGGATATTGATGGCGGAGGTGATGGTGGAGATGATAGCAATGGTGGGGATACTGAAGGCGAGGTGGAAGAGGTTGAGATCATGGTGGTGACGGTGGAGGCCGCGATGCAATCTTCACTAGCCCTTAGTTGAACTAGCTAGACTTCTTCTATGTCTCGTTTTCTCCTTGGTTTTAATGTTTTTTTAATGTTAACTTAGACTTCTTCTAAGTTGTAACAAGACTTATTTAATTTATTTATCTCGTTAGAGCTATATGATTTTCATATTATTAGTACTATGTGTATATGATTACTGACTTCTCAAAACCAAGGTGAGCATGTCCTTTGACATGAGTTTCTTGCAAGCTAAACAGTATATTTATGTAGTCTTGAGTTTTTTCTATTTAGTTTTCTCAATTACGTTCTTGTATTTTCTTTATTCTAAAAATGGAGACATAGACATGTTAAACGATATGTCTCAGACTTTTACTTTATTCAAAATAAAAGTACGAGAGGAGTAAAAAGAAGGGAACGAGAGCGATGTTTGTTGTCTTGGTCTCTTTCCTTTCTATACACTGTGAGAGGCCTACAATGCGAATAGAACAAAGAAACAAAATAAAACATCAAAACCCCACAGAATGAATCTTATAACTATAGTACAAGTTACCATGAATTGATTTTCTTTAGATATCTTGCATACTTAAAATATCATTTTTTTCAAAACGATTCATCAGTCGCTTACAATTGTGACTTTGAAGATGCCGGAGCATACCAATATGGAGGCGATAATAATGATATCTATGGCAGTTCACTACTCTCATTCCGTCTTCAAATTTTGTTTATATGGATAGCCAACAAGATCATTCAACATTCCAACTCCACTAAAACCAACTTTACACTTTTGTGATGAGTGAACTACCTCTTTAAGACTACACCTTTTCTTTTGTACATTTTTAAATTCCACTTGATTGATGTAAAGCGTGTTTATTTGAACAATAGGTTTTGAATCTAGATCTGATGTCAAGAAACCTATAAAAAAAGATCAATGATCAGATAGAGTGAAGTGCATAGCTATCTTTTTTTCTTTCTATCTTCAGCCGAAACAGTGCTTCAATAGAAACACCAATAAATACAGTAACATAACCCACAAAAAAGACAACACGAAACTTGAGCCGGACCACATCCTCCTGTTGGCATAAGATGAAATCATCACCCCCCATGCATCACCACCTTTGGACCACCTAGTTTGATATCACAACCAATAGATCATAGATTTCATCACGACAAAGATCCCGAAATATCAGAGTAAAATTATGAGGAAAGAGATAGTATTATGAGATCAGTGGTTAATTTTTCATACTAATTAGATTGAAAATATGTGTTACATAAAAGAAAACTAGATTGAAAATATAATATTAAATATTTCGGCTAAATTTGGATATTATACCGAATAAATAATTAACTGCCTGGAACGAAAGAGAGAATGACATGTGGACTAAAAATCATTAAAGAAGCAAATTAAATGAAAGTAACTGAAGAGTCGTACAGAGAATCTGTTTGGACTTCCGTGGCGGTGTTTAAGTACTTCTCTTACTTCGGTCCGAATCTAACATTCTCCGTCATCCGCCTCTTCATTTCGCGCCACCTCTGTCTCTCAGTTATCTTATTTCTTCTCGCAACTTTCTCACCGACTATCTCTGATCCGCCTGATTTTTGTCTTGGTAAGTGGGTCCCTACTCCCTAGTTCCCACTTGTCTTTCTCTTACATCCCCTCTCTCTTGCTCTTGTTTTGTCGGAGTGAGAAAAAAAAATGAAAAGGGAAAGTGTGAGTTTCGTTTGCTTTCACACTTAGCTGATCAATTTGGTAGCAAAAGGTTGTTGATTCTCCGAGGTTTTACTTAGATCTGACAACGATTCTTTCCGTGTGAGTGATTTCTTCCTATAACTATTCAGAATCCTTCCCCAATTCAACAACATACTGTTGAGCTTGCTAAGATTTGAGTCTAAAGTATCAAATTGTGTTCAATTGTGTGTCTCTAGTGGTTACAGTACACTTTCCTCATGTTCTGTCTTGTTGTTGCAGAGTGCTCAGTCTAAAGGTGGATGGAAGAATCATCTAAGATTGTGCATTAGTACTCTTGAATGCAATATAGAGCCATTACTTTGAGGTTTCAGGTGATTACATCGCATTATAATGAGGCAACAAAAAACCTCCAAGGCTCATGAGGATAGATATCTCTCCTCTCATCCCCATGGAACCTTGGAGCATCGAGGCAAGGATGAGCTGGTGAAGGGTGATATGTTGGATCCTCCAAGGTATCTCAGAAGAACTGAAGATCACCGCGGAAAGGCGTTGAGTTTTGGAGTTTTAGATTGGCAACAGTTAGCGAAACGGAAGGATACTGCTTCAGAGGGAACCAAAGGAGCGTGTTGTAGTCATACTTCATCATACACAGGTTCATTGGAACTAGATCTAGTAACCGGTGTGGTTAAAAGACTGGAGCTAGATGGAAGACAAGATGAGGTCCAAGGTAAATGTTCAAGTCCGGTTAATGTAATGGAGATGAACCAAAACTCTTTAGAGAAACCATACTTGTCTGTGACATCTAATAAAGAAAGACATGCTTCTCCTCCCAACCCACGGTTCAGCTTCAGTTTCAGTCAGATGAGAAGAAGTTTCAGTACCAAAGAAAGCTCATCATCTGGCTCTGTATTGTCAAACACGTCGCATGCTTCAGCTAAATCAGGTCCGTTGACATTCAACGACTCGGCCATCACAAAACCGAAGAACGGTCACAGCAGAACAAGATCAGGTCCTGTAATGAAACCAAAGAATGTCCCAGTGGCTTCAAAACCACCAATCATGGAGAAGAAGACTCAGTTCAGCTCTAGATCACACGCTCTTTTGCAATTCACTTTGAGAAAAGGTATCAGTTTATATCAATTTGTAGTTGACAACAACAACAACAATGTTCTTGCTGCCACCATGAAGACTTCAGATTCTTCTAGAAAGTCTTACACATTGTACTCCATCAAAGAAGTAAAGAACAAGAGTGGAAACTGGTTAGGCCGTCATAGGAATGATCATCCGTTTGTACACACAATCATCGGTCATATGAAGACTAACTTTGATTCAGCAACCCATAAAACAGAATCTGTTTTGTTCGGTGTTGAGACAAACGAAGAGCTTGCAGCAGCTATTGTTCAGACAAGAAACAGAGCTCAGAAGCAGAACACAACTACTGTTGTACTCCCTAGTGGATCTCACACGCTTCCTAAAGATGGCGATGCCCCTCTGCCGTTGATTGAGCGGTGGAAGTCTGGTGGCTCATGTGACTGTGGTGGCTGGGACATTGGTTGCAAACTACGTGTCCTCTCTAATGATCATCATACAAAGTCTGAACCTTCCTCAAGCTTTCAACTGTTTGATGGTCAGGTAAGTTGTTCTGTTCAAGTCTCTTAAGTTGCATTTATGGTCTGGTTTTGATCATTTTTGACACTTGGAACTCTCACAGGAAAGAGATGAACCAGTATTCAAAATGGTGACACATGACGATGAACTCCACTCGGTTGAGTTCGGTTCATCAGTTTCTCTCTTGGAAACGTTCTTTATTGCGTTGGCAGTAAGCAGTCATCAGAACTGGTGTCAAGAGGAGGAGGAGGAATCAGATCTGATCAGAGGTGGTACGTTGAAGAGAGTAACATCGACAAAGTACGCATCAAACCCACCTGTTTCTCCAATAGGTCGGGTCTAGGTCCAATCATTTGGCTTAGCTGGCTGAGCTAGAGACTTTGTTGGGTTGTGCTT
The DNA here is from genome assembly GCA_900406325.1 of Erucastrum elatum. Taxonomy (NCBI): domain Eukaryota; kingdom Viridiplantae; phylum Streptophyta; class Magnoliopsida; order Brassicales; family Brassicaceae; genus Erucastrum; species Erucastrum elatum. The sequence goes on from OVBX01000596.1 coordinate 27,002, forward strand.
TAGTATAACTGTAATTAATTTATATATGGTATAAATGTTTAGAATTTGCGCAATGTACAAAATAGTGAAAATACGTTTTTATATTTTCAACATCTTCAAAGCTTTACCAACAAAAAATAATTTAAGCTATATCATAACTACACCTAACGAACTACTTACAACCAACGTTCATAGCCTAACAAAATCATCTTTGTAACATGGAACATTTTTTTTATAAAGATGTGTATTTTACATGGAAATTGGTGGGGGAAAGACACCTTTTTTTTTAACACAAGGGGGAAAAGACACTAGTTCTCAAAAATTTAGCAGAAGACACCACAGGTCCACAGTTTTAGTCAGCCTATGAGTAAGACGAAGACAGTAACTAAGGCAGTTAAGTAAAAAACTATTAAAATCCTTTTGGGGTTAGATATGGTTTATGATATTAAAAAGGTATTGAGGATAGGTAGAGACAACTCAACTGAGCATGTGAGGATAGAAACCTTATTTGACAGACATGCTTAGCTGCTTTGCCCTACTTACCCACATGCTCCTCCAAATCATATCCCACCACGTGTAGTGGTAATCCTGAATTAATATTTAAACCTTGTATTACGTCTTTTTATATGTAAATTAAACTTTATATCAAGTTTCAAATTGGCCACTACTAACTCTAATCACCAGACATCACCTTTGAAATTTTAAAATAAAGCGTCAATAACGGTTGGTGTTGGTGGGTTTCTTCATCTCATGACCATTGACTACTTTTTAGTTTTATTGACAAAATCTCTTTCGGAGACTTCTAAAATTTTTAATATGAAACGATAGAAGATTCGTATCAAAACTTATCATATTTTTTTTTGTAACTGAAAAATTATCATAACTGCTATAGTAAATATTAGTGATGGAATCATCTATGATCTGATCTATGGCTAGATGTTGTTTCCCTTCTTTAAAAAGTGTTTTTGAGTAATTTGTTTTTACTATATAGTCTCATGCATGCGTGAAAAAAAAACACATGAATCATTCATTATGAGAAGAAAATAGGGTAAAGACACATGAATCACTCATTCAGTATGACTCAACGATCATTACCAGGTTTTTTACTTTTTAGAATAGCAGAACGAGGGTAAAGACAACTAAATAACAATAATGGCAAAATGTAAATATTTCTGTATGTTATTTTACCAAAATGTTTTGAGTAACGACCTATTCTAGAAATAAGTTATGATATTTAGAACACGAAAATTAATGGACGATTGATATGGATTGACTTCCAGTATTTGATGATTTCCTGAGGAGACTTTTATGACTTTTCTTACATTGTCTTCAGCCTCCTTCGATTGCTTGCATTTTTTTTTGTTCAATATACCCAAAGTATTTTTATACGATTCACATTTTTGCTCTAAAATAAATTTAATTGCTTATTTTAAAAAAATTAAAACAGCTAGGGGGGGAACGTACAAGGATGCAATAATATATTCCTGACTTGAATCAATTAGATTCAAAACAACAAAGAATGTAAAGATAAAACGTATGTTGTTAAATATCTATGTTCTCGAAATGTTATCCATTTTATTAAAGTTTCTTCACGTATTAATTAGTATAAAATGATATCATGGATTCATGGTAGCTAAAATTTGACAATTGTTGTAGATCAATTAAACTTCCATTAATATCTAAATTTATATAGCCAACATGAATAATAGTAAATCACAGCTACATACAACCAAATTCTGATAGGAATGTACTATACTTACCATTTGTCTATATAGTTCTACCAGTCAATCTGATAGATTCATAAATAAATATTGATAATCATTAATGCTGGAAAAAATGTTAAAGTTACTCAACAATAAGATTTAAAACACACACACAAAAATACTGAGAAATAAAAGAAAAAAAAATATCTTATTAGTCTTTTTTTCAAATATATTTTTATTAATCATATAAATAATTTATTTGTTTGGGTATCTCTAATTGTATTTTCAAAAGTTGAATATTATTTTGTTTTTTTTTTTTCCAATTCAACCGTTTCTCCGTGTTGAACTCTCTCCTCCGCCTTTATAATAATCAATCTAGGGCTTGGCTTGGCTTCTCAGATTCTTCAAAAGGACATCTCTTTTCTTCGAACATCTTAAAAGTTTCAATCTTTTCTTCGATCTCTGTTAACCCTTTCGTTGCATCTCAGATCTTGGATTGACCGTACCCGGATCGTTGACCTTTCCTGAATCGGAATCTGGGTATTCGTCTTAAAAATCCAACCTTTCTCCTTCGAGGAGCTCGAGACTTCACCATTTATATTAAAAAGGTTGAGTCTTTGGATTTGGGTCATCATGTTGTGAACTAGTATGGAACTGATCGTCACACGAAAACAACAAGAAGAAGATCAATAAGAGAGAGAGATGACGCTTTACATTCGTCGCGAATCTTCCAAGGTTCGTCATTTTGACTCTCCTTAATTCAGCTTCTGGGTTTTTCACATGTTTGCTGATTCCCTGATTCGTGTTTTTTTTTAGCTATGGAAGAGATTTTGCTCGGAGATAGCGACGGAGATCGGTCTCCTCGCTGNCTCGGCTTAAAAATCCAAACTTTCTCCTTCGAGGAGCTCGAGACTTAACAATTTATATTAAAAAGGTTGAGTCTTTGGATTTGGGTTGTCATGTTCTGAACTAGTATGGAACTGATCGTCACACGAAAACAAGAAGAAGAAGATCAATAAGAGAGATATGACGCTTTACATTCGTCGCGAATCTTCCAAGGTTCGTCATTTTGACTCTCCTTAATTCAGCTTCTGGGTCTTTCACATGTTTGTTGATTCCCTGATTCGTGTTTTTTTTAGCTATGGAAGAGATTTTGCTCGGAGATAGCGACGGAGATCGGTCTCCTCGCTGAGAACTGGAAGTACCTTGTCGCTGGTATTATCTGTCAGGTTTGTAAATTTCGAAAGCCTTTTGTTGTTTTTCAGGTTTAATTGTTTTGTCGTCAGATTCAGATTGAAAGCTTTAATGATGTCCAATGGTTTTGTTTATACATATGGTAACTTTTGAGGGAAAGCTTATGTTTTTTTGTCCGTCTATTTAATTACAAACACACAACTTTCCTTTTTTCCAGCAGAAACAGTGTCCGTAGGATTGAGAGAAAAACTTATGTTGTCTTTGTTGTGTGTTTTATTACTTGTATCTTGAGTTTGTGTTGTTTTGACACTTTATGAAATGGCGTATGTTATGTGCAGTACATTCATGGTATAGCTGCTAAAGGAGTTCATTATATTCATCGCCCTGGACCAACTCTCCAGGATCTTGGCTTCTTTCTTCTTCCGGTTTGTCTCAAAATATCTCATCTATATATATGCTCATTCATCGGATCAGAATAGATGTCTTATTGCTTTGGTTTTACATTTTGTATAGGAGCTTGGTCAAGAGAGAAGCTACATAAGTGAAACCGTGTTCACTACTGTATTTGTTTCCTTTTTCCTGGTGAGTCTCTTAGTTTCTACAGTTTGGTTCTCTTTCATTACATGATGATTATGTTACCGATATTGATACTCTTTTGGGCCTTTTATTTGCAGTGGACTTTCCATCCATTCATTCTGAAAAGCAAAAAGATATACACCGTCTTGATATGGTGCAGAGTTCTAGCATTCTTAGTTGTNTCCTTTTTTTTTTGTTCTTTAATTGATTTTCATCAGATTCAGATTGAAAGCTTTAATGATGACCAATGGTTGTGTTTATACATATGGTAACTTTTGACAGGAAGCTTTTGTTTTATTTTTCCGTCTATTTAATTAAAAACACACAACTTTCCTTTTTTCCAGCAGAAACAGTGTCCGTAGGATTGAGAGAAAAGCTTATGTTGTCTTTGTTGTGGTTTTACTTTTTTTGTGTTGGTGTCTTTGTTGTGTGTTTTATTACTTGTATTTTAAGAGTTTGTGTTGTTTTTGACACTTTGTGTTTGAATGGCGTATGTTATGTGCAGTACATTCATGGTATAGCTGCTAAAGGAGTTCATTATATTCATCGCCCTGGACCGACTCTCCAGGATCTTGGCTTCTTTCTTCTTCCGGTTTGTCTCAAAATATCTCATCTATATATATGCTCTCATTCATCGGATCAGAATACATGTCTTATAGCTTTGGTTTTTACATTTTGTATAGGAGCTTGGTCAAGAGAGAAGCTACATAAGTGAAACTGTGTTCACTACTGTATTTGTTTCCTTTTTCCTGGTGAGTCTCTTAGTTTCTACAGTTTGGTTCTCTTTCACTACATGATGATCATGTTTCCGATATTGATCCTCTTTGGGGCTTCTATTGCAGTGGACTTTCCATCCATTCATCCTGAAAAGCAAAAAGATATACACCGTCTTGATATGGTGCAGAGTTCTAGCATTCTTAGTTGTAAGTTCCTTCCCCCCTGAATCACTAGTTACAATACTATAAGCTTTGTTGAGTCTTATCAGTGTCTTTCGATGTTTCTGTTTTGACAGGCCTGCCAGTTTCTCCGTGTTATAACATTCTACTCTACTCAGCTTCCTGGCCCAAACTACCACTGTCGTGAGGTAAAAGCAACCGAGATTCTATACCCAAATGTCTCATTTGTTCTAATTAACTAAAGCTTATATGTGTTTTCCCACTTTTTGCTAAACAGGGCTCTAAAGTTGCCAGGATGCCATGGCCCAAAAACCCTCTTGAAGTTCTCGAGATTAACCGTGAGTCTTACTACATCTTTTTTCTTTCCCTACACGCATTTTTCTTTGTTGTGCTTATGGCTCTCATGTGATCTCATCAGCTCATGGGGTGATGTACGGATGTGGAGACCTGATTTTTTCATCGCATATGATCTTCACGCTAACGTTCGTCCTCACTTACCAGAAGTACGGCACCAAAAGGTAGAAAACTTCATATTCTCTTCCAAAAACTACTTTGCAAAAGTCACCCCTGTATCACTCTTTATGTTTTTATAATTATGTCTCAGGTTCATAAAGCTGGTTGGTTGGCTCACTGCGTTCGTGCAGAGCCTCTTGATCATTGCCTCCCGTAAACATTACACTGTCGATGTCGTTGTTGCNTAAAAGGTAGAAAACTTCATATACTCTTCCAAAAACTACTTTGCAAAAGTCATCCCTGCATCACTCTTTATGTTCTTATAACTATGTCTCAGGTTCATAAAGCTGGTTGGTTGGCTCACTGCTTTCGTGCAGAGCCTCTTGATCATTGCCTCCCGTAAACATTACACTGTCGATGTCGTTGTTGCATGGTATACTGTGAACTTGGTGGTGTTCTGTCTAGACAAGAAATTGCCAGGTTTGTTCTCAGAACACCTTTCTTCACTGAAGCGTAACAGAAACTCTTTCTAATGTTTGGCAGAGACTCGGTTTTTCTCATGTCTTTTTGTGCAAATGTCTCTACTTCTTCAGAGTTACCAGATCGGACTACGGTGTTACTACCAGTAATCTCAAAGGACAGAACGAAAGAAGAGAACCACAAGCTGTTGAATGGGAACGGTGTTGATCCTGCTGACTGGGTAAGGAACCATCTGAGCCCTCTTTTTTGTTCTCATTCTCAACCTTAACCAACCACACGGTTTTTGATCTTTAAAGCTCTTTGTTTTAATGTTTTTTATTAGAGACCAAGGGCTCAAGTGAACGGGAAGATAGATAGCAATGGAGTTCACACTGATAACTNTAACAGAAACACTTTCTAATGTTTGGCAGAGACTCGGTTTTTCTCATGTCTTTTTGTGCAAATGTCTTTTACTTCTTCAGAGTTACCAGACCGGACTACGGTGTTGCTACCAGTAATCTCAAAGGACAGAACGAAAGAAGAGAACCACAAGCTGTTGAATGGGAACGGTGTTGATCCTGCTGACTGGGTAAGCAACCATCTGAGCCCTCTTTTTTGTTCTCATTCTCAACCTTAACCAACCACACGGTTTTTGATCTTTAGTGCTCCTTTTTTTTATGTTTGTTTAGAGACCAAGGGCTCAAGTGAACGGGAAGATAGATAGCAATGGAGTTCACACTGATAACTCAATCAATGGCGCATGAAACTCGCCACCAAACTTGGGCACAAGATCTATATATGTATGAGAAACAGCTAATCAATGGCTGTCATGAAGACGAACTGTTGGTCTTGAATTCTGTAAGGGTGGTAAAGTTTTGTTTTCGGGTCATTGTTCCAGAAAAGAACAATCATAGAGAAAATTGGGGGCTATGATGCTACTTTGTATATTTTTCCAGTTACTNTTGTTGGTCTTGAATTCTGTAAGGTGGTAAAGTTTTGTTTTTGGGTTATTGTTCCAGAAAAGAACAATCATAGAGAAAATTGGGGGCGCTATGATGCTACTTTGTATATTTTTCCAGTTACTTATTCCCCAAGTAACNCTGTTGGTCTTGAATTCTGTAAGGGTGGTAAAGTTTTGTTTTCGGGTCATTGTTCCAGAAAAGAACAATCATAGAGAAAATTGGGGGCTATGATGCTACTTTGTATATTTTTCCAGTTACTTATTCCCCAAGTAACCATCTTTTGTTGGATCTTGTTTTTTGTTTCCATTTAATTATGTCAATTTTGTTGCTAGAAAACTGCATTGATCTTTCAGACGTTGTTATGCATGTATGTGTTTGTTTACCTCTACCGCTTTAAACAATTAAACATTTGTTTTCAATTTGGAATATGTTAAATTAAAAACAAACTCTCGCGTTACGTTAAATAAAAATACTAATCAAACTAATGTTCATTAGTAATCATGTGCTTGTTGTGTTCGATTTTTTCCTTTTCATTTCTCTCTTAAATTTGTTCAGCATAAACATTGAAGCTATTTTGTACATTAGTGGACCAAGCCGTTTTGAGGAAGAGAAAGGTAAGAGGTGTTATCATAAAGACCATGTCTTGAGGAAGATATGCATGGTCTGCTGACAGGGATGTAGGGAAATGATGAAGGAAGAGAGCGAGGGGGACATGGTACTCTATAGCTGCCGAGAGATTATACAACCAAGGTCAAAGAAGGTTCCAGACAAGCTGAGCTGTGGTCATCACAAAAGGAACCAGAACCGTGTACTTTCACTTCAAGATAGAATGGAGTAACTTTGGAGAAGATAAATAACATGATTTGTTAAAGCAACCATGTAACATAAACTACGGTTGTGAGTAACCATTTTTGTTTTTGGATGAGTAACCATTTTATTTGATGAATTACATAAAGTTAACCAAAAGTATACTTTTAAGTTCCAAACCAAAAACCAGTTTTTATAATTTGTGTAACTTTTAGTTTTGCACTATAAAGTATAGGATGGCTATTACAAGGCAAATAATATTTTATTAAACAACTAGGATAGTAAACTATAATATATCTCAAAGCTAATTATTTTTTTATACAATTGACATCAAACCTGGGAAACAAGAAAATGAACCCTCACAAAAATGTACTCTGTAATCACGTACGAAACATAAATCATAAGATCTTGATTCAGGATCGTAGATTAAAAGATTCGGATTCTTGGCACGAGGATAATAAAGCACTAGTGATTTCTTCTTGTTCTTCAAAACCGCGACAGGAATGGCACATGGACCGACGTCTGGCGAATAAGTGCATGGTGGTGGCAGATAATCCGTAAACCAATCATAATCAGTTTGTAGATCTAACGAATATATTTTCTCCCAAGTCATATCTGAATTATTTAGTGACCAAATCTCTTGTTTTGGCCACTCTTTCTGCGAGACGCATAGACGGTTATTCAGAGTGCACATGATGATTTGCTTCTCAGTGTTCTCACCTACTTCGAAAAATGGAGTTTCTGCGGTTATGTGAATTTTTTCTGTATGGATATCGAAAGATAATATTTTTGTTTCTGTGATACACTCATCAGTGAACCAGTAAAGTGTTCCATCTATGTGTACTGGAGTTTGTTCATCAAAAATACGGACAGGAGAAGCAGTCACATACCTCCAAGTGTCGGTGTTAAAATCAAACACTTCACAAACCGTAGCGTTACTTAGACTTGACCCAAATGAATTATATAACCAAACCAGTTTGTATCTGCCTGTGAACTTATCTTTGCCAAATCCTAGTTTACATAAAATGCCATCGTTATCTCCCGTCCAGGTTCCTATTTGATTCATCACCCTGAGAGCAGCTTCTTGATGCCCCGCTTGAGGAACACTTCGAAACCATCTAGTAATAGGATTGACTAGATAGATACAAGAAAAGTAATTGTAATAGCATATCATACCGTCACAACTCCCACAAACGGAATAGGTGCAACAAAGCGACCCTTTGTTGTTCTCCAAGGGAATTGGTATACACGCAGGGCACACATTAGGCAGTTTGATCAAATCAGACGAACCTATCGTGAACATCCTTGTTACATGTTCGTTATCTTCACCTTCATAGCGATTGATGATAAGGATACCTGGATCTTGTAGTTGACTATATAACAACTGTTTTTTCTTAAAATATGGAGATTCAATCGTAGATTTCCATTGCTTTGACACGGATTTAAATCGTAACAGAGACTTAACCGGTAATTTCTCGAGAATATCTTCAATTAAGCTCTCTGGTAGTTCCATACCGTGAATGGTGTTGAGATTTCGTTTTGGGTTTTTGTTGTTACTGCCCTGAAGGGAGTCTAGGGTCAGTTGTTTGTTCTTTAACCAATGATCATTATCTACATCATGTGAGTATTTATATTAGAAACATACATTGATGTGTCTTATGTTTTAAACCTAGAAGGAAACTAAATCTGTAGAAGAGATTACATTAGTTTTGAATTTTGATAACAATTAAAAAAATGTATAAGAACAATTATGTTACTGTGATTTTTTGGGTTTTAAAGTTTATTTTTCATTAACTTTTAGATATGTCAATATATATTATATTAAGAGACCACATATATATATATATATATATATATATATATCATTTATTTATTAGAATGCAAATTATGACACATGTGTTTTTAAATAGTTTTAAGAATTTAAAAAATAAACAATTAAGATAGTAGATAAAAGATAAAATATTTTTTTTTTAATTAAAGAACACACATACACAATTAAGATAGTTAGATTGGAAAATGAATATATAATCTACAAAAATACTAATTAATCTATGAGAATGAGATTTTGTTTAATATCTGATTATTTATGAAAATATAAGATTGAAAAGAAATTTAATGCATTTACTCTTATATAATATAAGGATCTGTTCTATATTAATTAAGAAGGATACAAATTAAAATCACAGTATGACTTCGAAGAAGGTTCCTCTAGCTTATTAGATAGACTAGAAACATACACCCCGCGCAAGCGCGGGGGTCTTTGACATTGTTGTTGTTCTATATAAAAAGCTCAAATTACTACGTTGATATGTTTCTAAACCATTAATTTGTGTTGCTTGTCAACACCATTACGTTGATATGTCTCTTAAACGGGACCAAATTATGAAAAGAGCTCTAGCCCATTGCAATTTTATACTACTCTCCTTCCTTTATTAGTCCATATGTAGAACACATATGACTGATGGACCATAATTTGGTTCTAGATGATTGTGATTGAATGGTTCTTTAAGCAAACTATTCTAATCTTATATAGTCTCTAGTATCTACTTCTTCTCCAACCACTTGTTTTGCTTAGCTTTAATACCCAAACAGACAAAAAACCGAAATAGCTTTCTATCAGCACTTCTTGGAACATTCCCTTCCATAATAATTTTTTGGCTTTCTCATCAATAATACTTAATTACGTTACACATACATACGTTTACGCATATATGTATCCCATGTGAATTATAACATACCTTATAATTATATAATGCACATCACCAGCAACCTGGAAAACAAAAATCAAAGCAAAGCTATAAGAATTTGTTTGAATGCCCAACCTAAACTAAACCAAAAGAGTTAACTTTATAACGTATTGACCTGAAAGAGACAGTCAGACCATAGCAAAAGCTTTCAACTATCGTTAGATTGTGGAAAGAATGATAATGCCAAACGGGAGAGAGAGGATGGTTCCACGATTTCTAAGCTAGCTTCGAATAGTCTCTAGCTCTCCTCAAGAGAGAGTCGAATAAGAAGG
>OVBX01000597.1:0-37011 GCA_900406325.1 Erucastrum elatum
TATTTTGGTCTTGAAAAATGTGTGACTTCGTTGATGATCCTTGCGTTGCGGGTGCTCTTAAAGGTTGTTATGGTGCATACGGGTTTTGATTCTGTGGCCATTGCGCCATACGTAAATGTGTCCTTTGAATATATTGTAATGTATTCTAAAGAATTTTTGCATAAAATAAAACGATGTATCATGTAATATAATACACATTACCAGAAAGAACAGAGAGATAGCTAAGACAATGAAAATAAGTTGTAGAAAGAACCCATTAGTGAGCTCATGAGCAAATAAGACATATGTAACCAATTCACCGGAAAACGTTTCTTGACTTGTGGCCCTTAAGTTTAGAATATTTGGCTGTGGCTTTACGCAAATATCTATTTTGCCTTGTAGAGGGACGGGTTTGGAGATTAGCGTTATGATTTATATTGTATGTTCCTCATAGATTCAAAGCTTGATGCAGGACGAAACTTTAGTTTGTGGCTGATTTGTTAATCTGAATTGCTAAACACATAGACGAATGGATTGTGTGCATCTTGGGGAGACATATATGGTGATTTAATTTTGGGAATACGATCATTGTGACGTTGAACTCTACAGGGAGCAACAATTCAAGTGTTGTATCTCGTCAACCCAAAAATATCCAACTTCACGAAGCTCTGAAGTTTACGACCTAAAGTCATTAGAAATGATTTTAATCAAATTAAAGTACCTCAACAAAAAATTCAACTGTAAAAGAAAAATATCCACATCACGCTGATTTGTAAAAACAAAAGCACAACTGCATTATTCCAATAATACTCAGAAAAACCTACAACAACTGCGTCTGCATTCTATGTTGACAGCACTTAATCTACATTAATGCAACACTTATGTTTCGAACCTTCCTCAGAATCTGTTGTTTCCTCACCGTCGCTAGCAACTCCATGAGCTAGAGGAGGCTGTGGTGATGGGTCCATCGGGCTTTCTGCACGTATAGGATTATTGACACCTGCCTGCCTGGACACGGACATGAAGAATGTATATAATTTTGAAGAGGTTTTATAAAATAACTAAGGTAAACATACACTACAGGGAAAAATAAACGCTACTAACTTCCAACCAATTTTGGGTTTATGTTGGTGGCAACCTAAACTTTAGGCTCAACACCCAATAACTCTAATTTCTGCTGGACAATAACACATATGGTTGGCCTCTGCAGGTGTGGGTAAGGATTATTAAGAAACCATGGACAGTAACCAATTCAATAAACGACACCAAAACTAATGGAAAACATTATGAATCCATTTTTTTCAACAAACATTTTTGTGTTTACATTATAAAATGCAGATTTTTATATAGATGTAATGGCCGGTTAAACTGGTTGTGTTTACATTATATAATGCAGTGGCCGGATTGTTTACTCCAACGCATTGGTTTACAATCTCGAGTCAAAATTGTATGGTCTTCTGTTCGGTCGTAGAGTTAGAATTAAAGAACAATAATAAACAAACTCATTTTCTATTGGTGGTAAAAGCTTTATTGATTTCATTAAGACCAATACCCAAAAGACAAAGATATCTTTCAATCCAGTGATATTATTTGTAAATGTTTTGACGGAGTAAAAATTTATTCAAATAATATTACTCTTTTAATAAGAGAGATTCACCAAAAACTGAGCAAAAATAGGTTACAAACCCTTTTTGTGAAAATTTGATGTAAACCTTGTTGCTTTTAGTTTCTGTAATATCAAATATTGGTTTTTTGAAACCATACCTATTTTCTTTTCTTTTTTTTTTATCAAACAAACCATACCTACTTCTAAGTAACTTTTACTTAAAAAAAAGAATACCATAGTAAGCCAACTTATTTTCTCTCGAGACTCCATCTTAGTGGAGGTAAAAGCCTGAACCCTGAAGCCTTGCAATATGTTGTCAATGAACACTCAAAAATGGCTCATAGGAGACTAAAATATGTGTTGTCTCTGAATACCCTGTAACTGCCTAAACCAAAACTTCTGCTGTTATCATTCCTTGGACAGTAAGAACTACAAAACTATCTGCAAAGATGTAATAAGTAGCATTGATCCAAAACGAAAATTGTGCTCATCTCTAGGTTGAAATAACGTACATACTACTGACATGTTTACCACTCTTTCCACTTATGGTTACATTGATTGCAACGATCAGATCAGCTAACTCTTGAGGAATAGTTTAACATCATTGTCTGAAAGTTCCATATCTCAGAGGAAAACAATCCACTCAAGATAGAACCTCAAGCAATTATAACACTCCAAGGATATACACTGCGATCAGTCGAAATCAATCAACATAAAAATAGAACAATCAATCTAAGAATAAGTAACAGTTGACTGAGCTTACATTAAACTTTCGTCAATATTAGTAGAGGTTGTCATTTTTCATGCAATCTGCAACATCAAACCAATTCGATCATTAGTTATATGGATGGATGGATACAACCGAAAATGATCTAGGTAACCCTAAAATCCGATAAGAATATCATCACATCAAATCAGAATCGAACTGATCCAGAAACACACGATTGATAATCAAATATAGCCAGATCCAATCTGGAAATACGAATACTCAAGAGAAAACAAAATAAATTGATAATCAAAATAACATTCAAGAATGCACAAAGGCCAAGAAAGACTGAACTGTATCAATAGAGGCGATTCTGCAGTCTAGAAATTTGATTACGCCTACTGACGTCAAAGCCGCTAAAGGAGTTCATAGAACCAACCTCCAAGAGTCGCCTGTGGGTGGAAGACGGTTAAAAACTGACGGTGGCTGCCATGACTGTCGCCTGAAAACGATTTAAAACAAAGAGAAACATAAAACAACAGTTTCAAAACCATAGCACAAAGAGGAAAAATATAATAGCGAAAAAATAATTCTGATAACTATGAATCTACACACAGCGTGTTCAAAAACAATGATGAACATGACTTTAGAGAACAAAAACACCTTAGCATGAAGAGATCGCCATCGCAATTGATGTTCCTGGCTTCCAAAAACCTGAGCAACCGCACCTCCACAGTGGACTTAAGATCAGAAAGAATGGTAGATGGTTTAGACATTATATAAGAGCAAAGTTTCGACCGTAGTAGGATCTGTGAGGATAATGTTTATGGGACTAACCCTTTTATAGATGAAGTTTCACCGACTGAAAGGAAGATAGGAAGTATTGAAGGAAGAATGTGGGGTGAGGTGGGTCGTAGGAGTAAAGAACGCTATTAATCAAGTAACGTAACAGAGGAAGGTCTTTCAAGCGTTTTAGGACTTGTGAGGATGATGTTTACCGGAAAAAAATGACGCCTCTGACAGCTTGATCCAAGGATTCGTCATGACGATTCGTCTCACATAACCCTTCCAAACTCTAATGTCGGTTTATCTACTCGGAGCTCGAAGAACAGAAAGAACCCTAGGAGTCGATGGTGGAGAAGACGGCGAACAGTATATGGCATCTGATATTGTTTTTTTAACAGCCCGAATTTTGCATCTCACATAACTGATTAACTAACTAGTATACTTCATAGACTCCAACGGTTTCCTAGTAGTACAACAACTAGAAGATTACTCTGATCTTACAGTTCTCCCAAATGCATATTTTTCAACCTAGTTCAAAAAGGCTATACTGAACATACCTGTTTTATAAAATCTGCATTCAACCAATTAACTGCTACGGGTGGATCATCTGATGTTACAATTTTCCCATCATCTTGCAACTCCAATACGATCTGCACTTACACGAAGCAGAGAGAATATAAGTTAAGACTTGTAAATGAGACTATGGGAGAATAACACTGAACACTTTGTATGAAAAAACCGTGAGCTCTATAATGTATGTCAATTCCACTTACATGCTGTTGGTTTGGAACTTGTCCATTGTTGTCTGTATCGATGACATACTGACTACACCTCTCATCCTTCCATATCAACACCAGAGGAGTATTTCCGGTATGATAATGTGCATGCCTGAGACAAATTTACATTTAACTTAAGTAGATGTTGCCGCATAACATTTGGCCAGAAACAAAAGGCATAGAAAACAGGATTTATATACATCATCGTCCAACATACACTTTGTCAAAGAAGAGCCCCAGACGAATAAGTACATTGTCAAAGACACATTTTATCTACAAGTTTTTGAAATTTTGGTTACTAAAGCAAACCTAAATGGCATACTACAAGTAGAGAGATGAAACCGATGCACTTACTTGTTATAGAACAACAACCCATCCTTGATATAAGGTATTGATGAACCTGTATAAGCCGAGTGGAGCCCGCTTTGGTCGCAGTTATAAAAAGGAACAACACTGAACCTGAACTTGTGGTAAAAAGAAGGCGGATCACAAGCACCAGTCTCGTCAAGCTTTGACTGCAACCAGAAGAACCTGAACTCCGCTGTACATTCGTAAAGGGAGTAACCCCTCCAACAAACCATATCAATCACGTAATACGTCTGATCCGCCTGTACATAACACAGTAACAAAACCACTTAGTATATGATCATGAACGGAGATAATCATAAACCAATAAAAGGAAGAATCTTTTATACCTCATGAAATATACAATCAAGTATGGAATACGATTGTGCAGGACCAGAAACACCTTTCTTCCTAGCACCACCAGGCAACGCAGAAGGGAAATGATGCAAGACGGATCCATTACGTAACCTACTAACAGTTGTTCCATCTGTTGACACTACAAAACATCTCTTCCCAGCTGGTCTCGCTAACACATACCTTTAATAAAAAAAAAACAAAAAAAAAGTTAGGAACTTTGTAATGAAAAGGACTAAATCGAACAAGAAGGGAAGTTGTACCAATCTCTGCTTAGATTCTCAGGAACGTCGATCATCCACTCAGGTAACATAAGCTGACTAGCGAACCACTTGCGAGCCTCGGGTCCTCTCAGACTCGAAGCTTGCCGAATGCTAAAGCCACTCGCTTCCGATTCATGTCCGCCCATGTCGACCTCTGGCGTGGGTTCGGATGGTACTTCCGGGTCGACATCGGAGGATGATTGGAGGGAGATGACGGAAGAGGCGAGGTTTCGAGCTCGCTGCTGGGCGTCGGAGCGGTGCTGAGACTGACGGAGGAGGGAGATCTCTCTGCGTCTCTGCTGATCGGAGATAGGTCGTCGCTTGAAAGGACGGCGAAGATCATGCGGCGCCATTCTCGGAGGAAGAAGGTTTGTAACCGACCTGTTGTCGGATCTTTTATTTATTGCTTTGTTCTGGTTCTGTGATATAACTGAACCAATCCGGTTTGATTTGGGTTCTGTTGTATCTTGGGCCCCAACTGGATGTGTCTACTACCCCCCTTGTGAACTTGGGCCTATGAATATGGGACTTGAACGTAATTACAGTCTTTGTACTAAGCCCAATAAAAACGAAATAGATGAATATAACACAATAAACCCAACTCACCGGAATTCACGACTTAATTAAACGCTGTGTTTAAAAAGAAAGGGACGCGTGTTGCACTGTGGTAGCCCGAATTAGTGACGTGGCATCATCTAGAGAGAGTAACATTACTTTATATATATAGATACCTCATATCTCTTTGAATTTTTTTCTTTCTTTGACCTTTTTTGTCTTCAATATTTTTGTTAGTGACTATTTAATTGGTTAAAGCTATTATCTTAGACTAAGCATGTGAGAAAGTTACGGCCGAAATTGCAAGTTAATTTTGTAAACAAAGTACAGTTAATAAATAATTCAGGTGATTAACATATACCAAATTTTTTTTGAATTATTTAATATGTAACTAAAAATTCTTTATTTACTAAATTACTAGATGATTTCCCGCGATTTCGCGAGATATTATTATTTATATATTATTTTTGATAGTTAAGTTTTGTATATATATAACAATATATAACAATTTCGATAGGTTCAATTTCTTGATAAAAATTGATAAGAACTTTTGATGGTTGATAATATAAGAATAAAAGTACTTTTAGAAAAATATATTAATCATTTTAGCATATGCTTCTCATAACTATAAAAGATATAAATTAAAAAGAGAAACAGAAATATATGAGTTGAGATATTTCTATCTAGTATTTATGTTGAATTCACAAAATAGTAAATTTGAAAAGACCTGGATATAATATAAATTTATTTCGGGACTTTAAAAAATATTTATTTATTTTCCTCAGAAATATTAATTATTAGATAGAGTTTCTTGTGTACTCAATTAAACAACAATGTAAAATTAACTAGATCTTTTGTCCGCGCTACGCGCGGATAGTGTATAATACGTTTTTTCTTTTTGATATTTTGAATTATTTGTAGTTATATTAAACTTTATAATAAAATAGATAATGGTAACTTGAAATTTTGTATTATTATTATTATTTTAGATAGTATCATGTTAGTTTAATTTGTTACTGATGGTAACTTAGAAATTTTGTATTATTATTATTTTAGATAGTACCTACAACTTAAGTCCTAAGTAAAAAAAACGTAACATTAACATTAATCAAAACCATTTCATAACCAAAATGAGAAACATACCAATGACATTACGGTTCCACTGAGAAGGTGCCAAGAGTAATTCAGAGCCAGAAACTGGTAGAAACTGACTGTCTGTTTCCTTCCACTAAGAGCATTTCCAACTCATTGCTATTTTCACCTTTATAATAGTATTTAGAGGTAAAATTGCTCCAACTCACATCTATTTCTTCTTATATAATAGAGATTTCTATTTTTTATCTCTATTTATAGAGGAAGAAATAACATTCATCTATTTTTTATTCAATATTTTGGAAATTTCTATTTTAGAGAAATACATTGGAGCAAAACACATCTCTATTATAAAGTTCCTCTAAAATAGAGAAATACATTGGATATGGTCTAAGCTCGGTCTATACAAATGGCCTTCATATAATGAAATCTTAAAATAAATCGTCAAATAATATTTTTGTAATAGTCATTTTTCCATATCAGTATCAGTTTTAAGGCCTACATAAAAGAGATTTGGCATCATATTTTTTAACACATGACATAGTCTTATGTAGTAATAATTTTCCTTTTCCAATCTTAAAAAAAAACTGTAAAAGAATATTTTGTTCTAATAATTTTCCTTTTTCTAAATTTCTTCAAATCCTAAAAAATAGTTTTATATTATAAGAGTTTTGACACATGTTACAATCCTAATTTTGTATAATTAGTTAACAAACTCGAGAAAACAAAACTGTATAGTAAGATAAGTTGTTTTTCATCTTGTATTTGTTTTGTATTTGTTAATTGTACTTTAGATAAGTTTGAATTAAACAATTATTTTATTTTTTATTTGCTTGTGCCAATAAAATTAAAAAGGTGACTATTTACACTATATACCACATTTATTTTGATATTATAAAATAGGTAGTATAATGAAAAAAAAAAATTATTTTGAAATTAACACACTGAAGAGACGTAATATAGTTTGTTGTTTCAGCTTTTGTCGGTCGTTGCCTCTCCTGACTTATAACTGGAATGATATTTTGTTTTTAATCTTTTGCAGTTATTTTTTTCATATTATTTGAAACTTCAGATAATTTCTCTATATTTTTTGAATTATAAATATTCTTAATGGTGTAATACCATTACTAATTTTACTGCATTATTTTAATTACTTTTTAAAATAAACTATATATGGTTAATTAATGTTATATATTTTTGGATTAGTGTTTATGAGGAATGCACACTCGCAAATGGTTTAACGTGTATATTTCTTCTATTTTAAATAAGTAATATTGTTAATGAATAATATAAGTTTTCAAATTTCAATTTCCTAAGTATCCTATTCAGTTTAAAATTTTATTTCTGTTAGATATGAGTTGAGGTAAGATCTTTGCTGGTAAAGGTTGCACAATTGATGGGAAGCTAGCAACTATGTGGATGATGTGAAGTTGTCAACCAGCAAAAAGAAGAACATTTCTTAAAACGGAACTAACGTTTGTATCGTATGTGCAGATGGTAAACTTCGCTGCAGTGTGATCCAAGTATATTGTCCTGTTTTTTTTTTTCATTCAATCCTAGACAACCAAAGAAAAGAAGTACTGTAATGGGAAAGCAGTAAATCATAATATTATTTCATATATTAAAGCCAATCTGTAGAGTATGGAAATACAACACACATGGTTGTGAAGGAATACCTCAACTTCACAGCTCATTATTCGTTACTTCAAAAAATACAAAAACAAAAAGCTCAAAAATAATTTAGATAAAGTTCTGCTAGATTCCTTCGTGTTCTTTATAATTGATGTTCCAGTCCCACTTCAAGATATATCTAAGGGACGCACACAACTTGCCTAGCTTCTCAAACGTATGATACATCTCTTCTCCTAGAGACTCAAATTTCCTCTCCTCTGCACCCACAATCTTCCAAGTATACAGTAATCTCCGGCTTGTACGCGTTTACTCCAACACTCTAGTGCACGGCTACAAAGAATTTATTGGGATCAAAGCAAGACAGAAGGCTTCTCACCATCTGATTCAGCTTGATAGTTTTGAAGTCATAACCCACAGCTTCAGAGATATCGTAGCTAAACCCATCTTCATTGGTCAAAGATGACGAAAATGGAAATCTTGAGCTTGGCAAGATCTTTCCTGGGACAAAGACCGCTTCCTCAACGAAAAGGAATGTATGTATCTGGGTTTAGCATGTATCCCTGTAGAATGAACTTGACCATGTTTAGTTACTCATTTGCAACACTAACTACAAATCACAAAGACAGTTTAATTGTTGAAAGCACGACAAATCTGACATATCTACGTACCTTCCATATTGAAGGTTCATACTTCTTTAAATCCATGTAATCTTAGGATCCAGGTGAACGTACCTGAACAAAGTGATATCGGCCTAAATACAAAAACATGAAAAGTGAATAAACAAAACAGTTTGAAGATGATGTATTGTGTTCCATTCAGGCTATGAGCATAGACTGTACGTTTATTTGGCCATCACTTTTTGATTCCCAGAATGTTATTACTCTAAGTGTCTCATCAATAACCCCATAAAAAGCCTCTTTTATTCAGTAAGAGATTGTTTAACAACAAATCACACCATTCTAAAAATTATGATTCTAAGCTCAGTCAATCTTCTAGCCACAAAAAAATACTATTCAGTCACAAGGTAGGAAAATAGATGAAAGCAGTCAGACGATGCCGCCATATGCAACAAAAATAGGGCTTCACACTATCCTTAAATCAAACCGAGCAAAGACTTGCATTACCTCCAAAGGAGCCAAGAAGCTACGCTGGAAGAAAAGTGTTCCCAAACTCAATCCATTACACAACTCCTGCTATGGAAAAGAACAGGAAACTAAATCAACATAGATGAACATAATTCAGTAAAGACAGGATCACACAACCCAGTCGTTTAATTTCAAACGGTGAAAATGGGTTCATCATAAAGACACCTTTCACAGTGTTTCTCGCTTCTCAGAATGAACTAACCGAAACCATAGCTCGGACTGTCGTAAACCAAGAACGACGCCACTGAAGAAGATCGTCGTGGGGCCTTTCCGGTTGATTTCGCCGTTTGGGTTGCTATTAGTAGCTCTCGTGACTATGTTGACGCGGAGAGGTAGAAATACAAAGCAACAGAAGAATTGCCGGTTGAGTCAGGGGAGTTCATCGCAACGACTTCAGCTTCTTGAGAGGAGGAATTCGGGGGTTGATTGGAAGCAAGTTAACACGAAGCAGTTTATAAAGAAGGAGAAAGAGAAGAGATGAAACAAATTCATTAATGAAGAGCACGATTGGTAGCAGAGGAGATTTGGTAACAAATATTAAGAGGAGCGGAGAAGACAAAGTGCTAGTACGATAAGATCGATGATATTGGGATGTTTGGGTTTTCTAAAGTCGGTCTTAGACTTGGGCCATCAATATACTTTCGAGCCCACATGCAGGAAGCTAGAATTTTCAGAATTGGCTTATTAGAGGTGACATGGCAGGAAGGGATGTCTTGATTGGACGATTTTTTTAACAGACGTGGACATGCTCTTCTTTCAGCTTATTTGCCTTTTAGTATAGTATAGATATAGATTTCAAGATATTCTGAAATATAATATAAGAGATCTCGTAAACATTCTTAAGACATTTGTATGTTTATTTACTTTTATATGAAATATAATGTATTAAATAAGAAAGTTAAGGTTCTAATAAATATATCTATAAATTCAATTATTTTAAGAAATTATTAAATAAATATTTTAAGATTTTTAATATACTACTAATAAAAATTATCAAATATTTATATATCAAATATTTATGTAGATGATAATTATCATACTTTTTTAAAAAAATATTTATTATCTAATATATAAATATTATTAAAATATTTATTAAAACACTGACTCAACTAAAGTCATGGTAATTTATCCTTTTTATAATAATAAATAAGATAGTATCAAATATTTATGTACATGAAGTATTGTAATTATCATGTTTTCAAAACTCAGTATTACTAAAATATATAAAAACTATTAAAAATATCTATGAAAAACATTGAATAAACCTAAAATTAAGGAGAATATGACAAATCAACAAAATCACTTCATAAATAATAGTATAGATTATTGTGTTAATTGTTTTTAAAACACTCATATCTTAGAATTAGTTTATAAAATATATGTATATACATGTTTTCTCTTGACTAATGTTTACTTATAATTTTTTGTATCTTAATTTTTTAAGCTTTATAATAAAAAAATATTGTTTTCAGATAGCAACACAATATATTTAATAGTTATCTTATTTAATTGTTTTTTTATAAATTAATTATATTATTTTAGAATCAAATATTTAATATAAGATATAATTTTATATGATAAAATAAATCCATTTTAATTATATATAAAATTAATTGAAAGTATTGATTGTAGTAACAAATTAGTGAATCAGTTAGAAAGTAACAATAAATCAATAACCTAGATAAAAATTTAAAACCTAATAAAAATAAGGAAAAATAACTAAAATTTAATAAAATTTATAAGTTTAATATTATTAAAATAAAATTTGTTTCTAATATATAATATATATAAGATTAATTAAGGGAATTTTTTTAATTAATAAATTAGCGATTTAGCTAAATACAAATAATAAAACAATGATTGAGCTAAAATCTAATAAAAGCATGACAAATAAGAAAAATCACATAAAATTATGGAGAACATGACACATATATCTGTTGATTCAATCTCAAAGGGAGGTTCAAGTTTGTGCTTTTCCCAGCAGATTCCTCTTGAAAGGTGAGATTGTCTGTCTCTCTTTGTTTTTTTTTTCTTTTTTCTGTCAGTGTTGTTTTGTGTCTAACTAACTTGATTTGTGTTGTGTCTTGCAGATACCTTCACCATTCAAACAACGGCGAAGAAAATGGATTTGTTGCGCTGAGTCCCATGATTCCGGCTAGAACCGCCTCTCTTCTCAGATTTTGCAAGAAGGTTGAAAAAGAAGGATCGGTGGTGGTGGTGGTGGTGGTGGTTGAAGTGTCCGATCCGAACCGGGAAAGAGGCGACTTCAACAAACTACCCTTGGGAGTGTTGTTGGAGAAGATGGGAGAAGGAAGAACCAAAGTTACATGGGTTGAGCACTCTAAGGTGGCTCGTAGCTTGATGGGGAATGGGGCGTTTAGTTCTGGACGTTGGCTAGGTCTGCTGAAGCAGAAGCTGCTTGAATCTCGGATGAACACATTCTGCATACTTGGTGAGAAGAGTCTATGTGTTATTTTGATATTTTCTTTTATGGCTTTTATGTATAACTAACATCATTTGAATATGTCTTCAGATATGTCTTCTCGGATGCGACAGACGCTTCTGCATTATGCAAACGTCATTTATGGCATATGGACTTAGCAACTTTGCCACCAAACTGCACTAGAACTACACAAACTAGTGCATGCCAAAATGCAAATTATAGTATTTTTGGTTTTTAACTATGTTTATAGTATTAGTTTCATTTGTGTAATACTCTTTTATCACAAATTCTTCAACATTACATATGTTTCTTTCTTAGGTAAATATATTTTTGCAAATTTCAGAAGATTCCCAAAATCTACAAATCAGACATATTATAAGATTATCTTGGAAAGTCAAATCAAAATGTGATTTTAAAAGAGGGAACTCAAACCTCTACTCGACCAATTTCTTTATTTTTTTTTATCTATTAATAATAGGAATCCTGATTAATTCCAAAGGGTGTGTGTTTTTATAGATAGCTTAAATCTTGTGAAAAATTGCGATTGTTCGTTGAAAAGTCGTGTCTCTTCTTTATGAAAAGAAGCGATTACTTAAAAGGTTGTGTCTCTTCTTTGATAAAAGTTGCAACTGTTTAAACTGAAAAGATGTAACTTTTCAAAGAGAGTTTTTCAAAATCTATAAATAGTCTATGTGTATACACTTCTAAAAGTAAAATTTTCGCTAATCTAATTGATAGTAAAATGATGAAAAAAAATTCTATGAAGTTACTTGGTTTCCAAAGTGTGTGTGATTTTATAGATATCTCAAATCTTCTGAAAAGTTTTGATTGTTCGTCAAATGTGTGCTTTAAGGTTGTGCCTCTTCTTTATTAAAAGATACGACTACCTAAAAGGTTGTGTATCTTTTTTAATAAAAATTGCAACTATTTAAATTGAAAATATGTGACTTTTCAAAGAGAGCTTTTCAAAACCTATACATAGTGCATGTTTATACTTTTCTGAAAGTAATATTTTCACTAATCTAACTGATAATAAAATGGTGATAAAAAGTTTCTATGAAGTTACTTGGTTACAAATTTTTAGAAGATGTTCAAATGAAACATTGTCAACAAAAAAATATAGGTTGCGAATTCTACTTATGGTGAAAGGTTGTGTCTTTTCAATATTTAAAGGTTGTGTTTTTTTAATATTTAAAAGTTGTGTATTTTTATTTACAAATAACTGTTTATATTGAAAGAATGTGACTATTTTATATTGAAAAGTTGTGACTCTTCATATAATTATTATTTCAAAAAAACAACCTTTAAATTGGGAAGATGTGACTTTTCAAACAAAATTTTGAGAATCTATAAATAATTTATGTTTGTGTCTTCTCAAAACATAACTTTCTCTAATCAAATAAAAAAATTAATATCCAACGGTAAAATATATCCTGAAAAATATAATTTAAAAGATTATATTTTGCTTAAAATGAGACGTATATGTCATCACTGATTTATTTTACCAATCGGCGTCTTCCCTACCAAGTCACAACTATAAAAAGACAGCAATGAGTTTCGTATCTTTTCAATGTACAGTAAATACATCTTTTAAACAAGCAATCTCTCATAAGAGACACATCTTTCAGTTTTATATATTGCAAGAACTGAATAGGTTGATAGTTTATTTGAGGTTTATCCCATTATTTCTTTTAATTTGTGATTCTCTTTCTGGATTTTTTTTTTAATTTCTCTGTTATTGTAATCTTTTATCAACGATCTTATTTTCTTTACTCTGATTCTGTTTAGTTTCTGTATTTTTTAATTTTTTTTTTACAGATACTGTTTCTGGTGAGTTTACTGTCTCTGCTAAGTCTTCTTATATATTTCACTAAAATTACTACATTTATCTTCTCTGTTAATTAATAATTCTTTCTATTCAGAATATCTATAGAAACCACAATTCATACAAGTCATTCATTCGTTCTATTATAATAGCGATATTGTACTTTTGCTGATGGTAAGCTTCCTCTGTTAACCCTTGTCATTCATTCCTTTGTCGTTTATTCGCTTATTCTTCCTTTGTTATTTTATGTTCTTTGGTAACTCTTCTTATACATTATTTGATGGTGTATGTAGGATCCACAATTAATAACTCAATATGTTTTAGACTCATTAATAAAGACTCAAAACATTATTGAATATATTTATAGGACTAAAAATAGGTTGTATATTTTTGATACATTTGTAAAGTTTTATATGGAAATGTGTGAAAATTAATTTTAATAAAATGAGTTCCCGTGAGACATCACACGGACTTTTTACCTAGTATAACTAATGGTAGACATGGATATTAGACTTCATATCCTAATAGTAATATATAAAACATACCACTCACTGAATATCAAAGTCATGAACTGAAATTGCTTTAAAATGCTTAATCTTTCTTTTTAGTATAACTAGTTAGTTTGAAACATCATTCTATCTACTCCTAGTTGATAATTATTGTAACTGATTTGTTCTATAAATCAAATTGTGCATCTTTTTCCATTTCCTTTTTTATACTAAATTTTTTAGTTGTCTGTCAACACTTTAATGTCTTCAATAAATTATTGTCAAAATTTTATATTTTGTAAGTTTTTATAACTTTATGCTGTGAATTTGAATTTTTATAGCTCTTTTAAGACATTATAAAGCTATGTCTTCAGATATGTCCATTGAAGTTTTCATTTGTATATGTCTTCAGATGTCTTCAGATATGTCCACCCTGCTCACCACCATCCTCGACACTCATCTTCCCACCCCAGGTTCTTACGGCAGCCTTCAGAATGAGGCTTTAGCAAATCTTGTGATGGATGTTGATGAGAAAGCAGCATGTAGGGCCTTGATTGACAACTGGATCAGACTTGTCATCACCTCCATACCAGCTGCTGTTGAACTTCCTGCGACAGAATCTGTTGGCTTCATCGTTGAGGAGTAAAGACTAAAGACTAATGCTTCTTAAGACTTTTCTCAGACTCCTCTATGTTTATGTTTTTCATATCTATGTTTAAGACTTTTCGCAGACTTCTTGTATTTTTCTCAGACTCCTCTATGTTTATGTTTTTCTCATATCTATGTTTAAGACTTTTCTCAGACTCTTATGTTTCTCTCATATCTATGTTTATGTTTCTCATATCTGTGTTTCCATTAATTTGAATTTGTGATCTCTTAATTAGCACCCTTAAAAAAACATTCTAAAACAATATATAAACCGTGCCTTTTCACGACCCCAACATCATCTTCTTATTATCCTCGAATCAATCTATAACCGATACTTCTCGTCTTCTTCACAGACTAATTTGTTTCCACCGCTAAAGCTTTGGTATTTACTGGTATGAAATAATTCTTCATCTTACAAAATTACTCACTCATTTTATTCAATCTTAAAAATAGTGAGTGTGGCAAAGTTAAAATACTCTCTTCTTTTCTGGTAAACTATTGTTAGTCTATGTTATTTGTACGTCTACTTTGTCTGCATAAACTTTTTTTTTATGAATTACACTTCTAATAAAACAATTATCTCTGATTTGCTTTCAGGAACACTGGTCATTACGAAATGAATCAATCGATTACCACATTTGAGATTTCTTATGGTGTATCAGCAAATGAAAATAACGGTTTGATATTCTTACAATCCAAGATTTACAAAAAAATTTCTACAGCACCATCTATGAATTCATTTCAGTTTAAACAGGGTGACTTCATATACGAAGATAGTTCTATTGACAAAGCATACTTTTATGTCTCACTGTTGAACGAAGGGGTTGAAATAATTGATGCTAGTAGGATATTAAGTAGTCTTGTAACCATAAGTGAAGAACTAACATCAGTCCCGGATTACTCAATCTTGAAGAATGTTACCTTGTACTTATCAATGCACATTCTGGAAGTCACGGCTACAATGACAGAAGAACAAGCTATTCAAGAGTCTTTTGATAATGCACATGCAGTCCAAAGACCTGCATCTGAAGATTCTATTTTCTCCCTGAAGAAAGAGATGTTTGTTGGAGTTGAAAATGAAGAAGACACAAAGGATACAACATGTAGGATTTGCTTAGAATCATTTATAAAATATCAAAGTCTTTTATGTATTCCATGTGGTCATAAGTTTTGTGAAAACTGTTTAATTAGTTGGCTACGAATAAACGGCCATTGTCCTTTATGTCGTTTTTGTGTTCCATAAACAAAGTACTGTTTAAATGTAATAAATAATAACGTCACTTTTGTAAATTACAACACACATTTATTAACTTGTGAATTAGAATATTGCTTCCCACTTTATTCAGATTCATTCGTTCTTCTATATTATAATCAGTAAATAATACCTATTAGCTATTATTCTCTAAATATTACGTAATATATATAGTTTAAATATAAATTACACACTTGTGTGTGATATCTGTCCTCAACAAAATATGACTGGATCACTAAGGTTAATTAATGTAAATACAAAGTCAGTATATGTATATCTCAATGTTTATTAATTTTTAACAAAAAAAAATTGATTATTTAAATGTATCGGTTAGAGTTAATTGCTGAAGATGCTTCAGATACAGAATCTTATATAATGTTCAACAAATATTTAAGGAACATTCTAATAAATCACCAAAAGAATTAGTTGATCATATTGTAAATTATAGAGAATAGGCCATGGTTATATAGATGTCGTACGATTAATTTACTTGCTGGACAAGTTTCATCTTCCCCACTTTTACCATTCCCTCATCAACACCGCCACCGATCTATTATACTAATACTATTTGCTCATACTACCTGGGATGAGTCAGAAGTCACTCCCAAATACTGTGAGATAATGCTTCTTGAATGTGGTTAGTATAGCAAAGGTCACATACTTGTTTTAACTCAGGCTTCTCTTGTATCATCAGGATTTCACACATCCCATATTTAATGATGAGCAAGACTGTGTTATGGTGTTTGAGGAATTTACGTGTGTGAGTAATCCCAGGGATCTCTTATTTGTCCAGACGACAAGAGGAAGATGCAAGTAAGCGTTTTGAAATGCTATGCGACGATGAGAGCGTGGTTGATACAGAGGAATTCAAGTTGGTGCGATTGGCTGATGTTCTTTTTGCTGAAAGGATGAAGAAAAAGATGACTAAGTGGCGGTCTGAGCTCTTACATGGTGGGAATGCATCTTCTGAGTCTTCGGGGATCTCAAATGGGTCGACCCAGAGTGTTGAAACTGTGTTCTATCACATGCGTCCGGCTCTTAGTCTTAAGTGTTTCACTTCTCATCAGCTCAGAGTTATTAGATTGGTAATTCAGTGCTCTTTATTCTTAGATTGATTTATCTTCAAGACTGTCATTTTATTTATAACTTTGGCTCTGTATATGGCTTTTGCAGGTTTTAGGAAAGCATTTTGGAGATCTTGTTTACATACATGCGAATGATAAAAGTTCCTCTTCCCAAGACTTTGTTGTGTACACTGATCCAGAATCCGACAAGGAAAATCTCTTGGCAAGTAGCCATTTTACATTGCTGGATACATTTGCTACCATTTAGATACACGTTCTTGAAGCTTTAAGTGCTGACGTGAAATGTGACGGAAGTATTTTATAGATTCTTCTGTTTAAAAGCCTTCTTTGATCCACATTTATCTTATTTTATTGCTGTGAGTATTTTACAGAAGGAGGTAAAGGATGAACGCAAGAGAGTGGCGGAAAGAAAAATACAGTCTGCTATCGGGTTCCGTCATGTGATTGATCTACTTTCATCAGAGAAGAAGTTGATTGTTGGTCACAATTCTATCCTCGATATTGCACATGTATACAGCAAATTTGTGGGTCCTCTTCCTTCCACAGCTGAAGAATTCGTGACCTCCCTTAGGGACCACTTTCCTTACATTGTTGACACCAAAATACTCGTAAACATGAATCCAATGTTGCATCCTTCAGGTACTGAAAGAGAGATCGATGGCCTTCCTAGCAGGGTTGCTCATCTAGCTTCGGCTGCTGCGGTTAGTGGTGGTGAAGTGAAGACTGCTAAGATGTCGTTGGAGGATATCACTAAGTATTGGAAACGTCTTGTGGGACACAAGAGAAATATTGTCTGTTAGGTGGTTAAGTTATGCTTTTGGTAATAAGGTTTTTGTTTTAGACCATTCTGCTGAACTTTTTGTTTTTCTTTCTTGGCATTATATTCAAAATTGATGGTAATATAAACCAAAATAGTGTCTTTTTTCAATGGTAGTTGTAAATTGTTCACTTTGCTTAGGTGATCTTTAAAGCTGTATAAATTTGTAAGTTGCGCCAGATTTTTATCTATGCAAACAAATTCTCGCCTTTGTTTTTCTAACATTGCCTAGACAAACAATTAAGTTGGATCATGTCTACACCATTCACAGTTATTTCTCTACATTTAAAATTCGAACTCTAATTGTCACAACTAATCGATTTTTAAATTAGTTAAAATCACGTATATTTGTTAAATATTCCAAAACAACCGGTTCTCAATATGATTTAAATCTCATTATGTTTTACCTCCTTTTGTTTGCTTATCATTTACTTGTTTTAAAAATCGTTATAAATTTACTATTCTAATTAAACATGACTTTCTAAAACTGAATTTTAATTACGTAGGGAGTTCGTCATCAATGGCTGTTTACGGTAAGCGTATTATATTTTACAGTTTCTAGGTCTGATAACCCAACACTTAATACGATGTAGTTGTTAGCCTACCAACTCTTAAAACTGAAACTTTGTCCAAACGTTTAATCATTGGATATATTTAAATAACATTTCATTGGATATATTTAAACTGTAAGTTCAATTACTATGCCGTGTATTGGTTTCTGTATTTAGATGATAATGAGACGAAATCATTCACAAGAAATACTACTGAAACCAAAAAAAAGTAAGTATGAATCTATGTATATGTGCTTATAAATATAGAAATTATTTACTGAAAAGCATCATAAACATAAGACATTTGGTCATCCAAATAATTACAATTATATATATATACATACATATATATATATATTTATGTAATTCATTAATTATATTAACAGGGAAAAGAGGACGACCATTTAAAAAAGAAGCTTCTAATACATTAATGCAATGTTACCATTGCAATGCTTGGGTTTGGTTACTTGAAAGTACTGAAAAAGATTCAGTTAGTAAACGTCCTTTGTTTTCAATTTGCTGCAAACAAGGTCGTGTATTACTACCTGCTGTTGAAGATCCACCATCGCTTTTAATAGACCTTCTAAGTGACTCTGAATTTCTACGTTATATAAGAGCATATAACTCAATCCTAGCATTTACTTCTATGGGGGCAGATATTGACTACTCTGTTCAAAATAACTATGGATTGTACTGTTTTAAAGTACATGGAGAAAGTATCACTTGATTGGATCTTTATTACCAACTGAAGGTGAGCCACCAAAGTGTTCACAGATGTATATATATGATACGGCTAATGAGGTTAAGAATCGTCTAGCGGTGATGGGTGAAGATGACACGGAAGAACTAGATCAGAATATTGTAGCACAACTAATAAACATGGTGGATGAATATAATGTCCAGGCTAAAGTATTTCGAAAAGCAAGAGATCGTTATGAAAATACGGGACAAGAAAATTTTCAAATTCATTTAATTGGTTATGACAAAAAGAAAAAACAATATGAACTGCCCTCATCCAACGAAATTGCAGCTTTAGTTGTTGGAGATTTTAGTTCTACAATGGGAGAAAGAGACATTGTTTTACAACATCACTCTGGTAATTTACAGCGTATATGGAGTACTCATGACCCATTGTATATGACTTTACAATATCCACTTTTATTTCTATATGGTGAAATTGGATTCTACGAAGGGATTAAGTATAAAAACAATCTTATAAGTAAAGGAGAGAAAAGATTTGTGTCAATGAGAGAATACTACACGTATCGTATTCAAACACGGACTTCTGAAAGTTCTTATATTGTAAAGAGTGGAAGATTATTTCATCAGTTTATTGTTGATGCTTATACATCACTAGAGTCATATCGTCTTCAATGGATAAGATCAAATCAAACAACAATTAGAGTAGATATATACAACAACGTTAAAGATGCTGTGGACAGAGGCGATAATGATCCACAGAGTATTGGGAAACGAATCATCTTGCCATCTTCTCATACTGGAAGTCCTAGATATATGGCTGAGAAATATCAAGATGCTATGGCAATGTGTCGATGTTATGGGTGGAGATAACCGATTTTGTAACTTTGACGGGGGACGTATCCGGTAGCGGGAGACCGGATATAGAATCACGTGTGTTCCATATAAAACTAAAGCAATTGTTAACAGATATTGAGAAAAAGAATTTCTTTGGTCCAACCAATGGAGGTACACTTTTTTTCAATAATTTCTTCTACTTTTATATCGTTTTATTTTTACTGACTAAAAGCACTACTATATATTTTATTACTAAATTGTTTTAAATTATTTTTATCTTTTTCTAAGTTAATATAAATAATATTATAAATAATATAAATATACACATATGAAATTCCTACAGTGTTTGAATTTTTATTTATATATTGCAGTTGTATATACTATATAATTTCAAAAATGGGGTCTTCCTCATGCACATATACTAATTTGGTTAAAAGAAGATTTTAAAAATCCTTCATCGGAAAGTATTGACAAGTTTGTATCTGCTGAACTACCGGATATTGATACTGATCCGATAGGATATCAATTAGTTGAACAACATATGATGCATGGTCCATGTGGCATAGATCGACCTACAAATTCTTGTATGGAGTGTGGAGTATGTAGTAAAAGATATGCACGTGAATTTTTGTTCATATTCTTCAGTAGATAAAGATGGATATATAATTTACCAAAGAAGAGATATTAGTTCTAGATTTATACTTAAGGGAGACATCAGGTTGGACAATAGATATGTTGTACCCCACAATTTGGAATTATTAAAAAGGTACAAGGCTCATATTAACGTGGAATTCTGCAACAAAACCAGTGCTATCAAATATTTATTTAAATATATAACAAAAGGTGTTGATAGAGCAACAATGGTATTAAAGAGAAAAAAAATCTGTCACAGAAGATGAAAATGTTGAAAACAGTACGAATGTAGTGAATGAAATAGATAACTACTTGGATTGTAGATACGTATCAGCATGCGAGGCTTCCTGGAGGATCTTTAAATTTGAAATCCATCACCAAAGTGTGCCCGTTCAACGACTAAGTATTCATTTGCCTAATCAACAACTAGTAATTTTACGAAACCATAACAACTTACAAAATGTAGTATTAAATATGGAGGATCAAGATAGCATGTTTACTGCTTGGTTTAAAATAAATAAATATGATATGGAGGCACGTGACTTAACTTACGTTAAAATTCCTTCAAAATATGTATGGATTAAAAAAACAAAAAATTTGGTCAAAGCGAAAAATTGGTAAATCTATTGGAAGATTATATAATGTACACCCGTCAGCTGGTGAACTATATTATCTAAGGATGCTAATCAACTATGTAAAAGGTCCTTCAAGATATGAGGATATTTATACAGTAGATGGCAAGTTACACGGTTCGTTTAAAGATGCATGTGTAGCAAAGGGTTTATTAGAAGATGATGAAGAGTGGCATGAGTCAATGAAAGAAGCATCACTTTGGGCAACACCAGATCAGTTGCGAAATTTATTTCTTATGTTATTAGTACATTGTGAAATGTCAAATCCATTAAAATTATGGAACTCATTTTTGAAAGATCTAAGTGAAGACATTGTCTACCTGCAACGGAAGCTTCTTAAGTTTGGGAATTTTAATTTAAAGGAACAGGAAATTGAGAGTTATACCCTAATTGAGATAGAATTATTGTTGAAATTATACGATAAGTCCCTTTGTGATTACCCTAATATGCCAGTGCTTGAAACCACTATATTAGGAAGGCTATCTAACTCAATGATAATGGAAGAAAGCAGTTATGATACAGAAAAACTAAAAGAAGAACACTTAACTCAACATATTTTATTAAATGAAGAACAACGGTGTATATATGATGTTGTAACTGCTTCCGTTGAAAAGAAGGAAGGTGGTCTATTTTTTTTGTATGGTCCCGGTGGTACTGGAAAAACCTTTGTATACAATACAATTATAAACCGGCTTCGCTCAGAGGGGTGAATTGTTATTCCCGTGGCATCATCAGGTATTGCAGCTTTGCTTTTACCTGGAGGAAGGACAGCTCACTCTAGGTTTAAAATTCCTATAAACGCATTGGATGATGATGTTTGTGATATAAATTCTGGAACTATGTGATGAACGGCCATGCAAGAGGTC
This sequence comes from Erucastrum elatum, assembly GCA_900406325.1. Taxonomy (NCBI): domain Eukaryota; kingdom Viridiplantae; phylum Streptophyta; class Magnoliopsida; order Brassicales; family Brassicaceae; genus Erucastrum; species Erucastrum elatum. The sequence goes on from OVBX01000597.1 coordinate 22,016, forward strand.
TGAGGTCTAGTAGAGACTTCCAGTGCCATGAGTCATGAGCATTCTCAGTTAAAGACCAGAAATTTAATTCTCTTAGATGGTGAAACCTGTGCCAAGCCACCCACAGAGAACCCCTTCAGCGAACAGAAGCCATATCAGACGAAGGCATAATGTTTTGTTCCAGGTCTCATAACGACGCAGACCCAACCCCCCTTCTCTTTTCGGTAAACAGCAATTGGCCCAGGATATCTTAGTGAAAGCAGGCCCCTCAATCTGACCAGACCAGAGATATTTGGAGCAGAGAGATTCGATCTCCTTTATGCAGGTCTTTGGTAAGATGAAAGTCGTTATCCAGAAAACAACTATTCCAGAGATAACAGACTTAATGAGAACTAGCCTTCCAGCGAATGACATGGATCTTGCTGACCACGCATTGAAAGCTCCAAATATTTTGTCCAGCAGCAATGAATACTTTGTCCAAATTACACTTATCTTCTAAACTATTGTATTATTATAATATAAATGATTCATTATTCATGGAACAAGAAGTTCATTTTTCTTTCTTCTTTATTTACAACAATTTTGCATATTTTGTATATTTGCACGTTGTTGTAGCAAATATAAACGAAAAGAGTTTTCGTAAACATATTTTACTACGATGTTTACTTTGAAATAAGAAAAACGTTGATTACATTTAATTAGTCCAATAGATACTCATTGTTATTGATAAAGTTGGTGAGTAAGCCAAACAAGACTTGAAAACCAAATCATATAAAATGGGAGAAGGCGTGGATTATAAGCTTCACTCTTGGGTTTGTTTCCCGTAGATGCTCAAATCCACATGTGATTCATCGTAACGTTGGGTGAGGTACGTCTTACATTTGATTGCTGGATATCTATCCATTAAACACAATCATTAACGTTGAGTGAGGTACGTCGAACGTAAACATGTTAATAAACTGCTTACCTTTTTCTGTCTAATGAGAAAATACTTACTTGGGAGGGTTGTTTTTGGACTGGCAGGTAGGAAGACATTCAACCAGACAGTCATGGCTCGGTTTCACGAAGAATGGAATCTAACATTAGAAAAAAAAAGTAAAATACGTTTTTAGTGTTATAATAGTTTACCGAACACATCAACATGTTAAGCAATATGAATCATCCTTTTGGATAGTTAAAATTTAAAGATCACTGGAATTAATAATAAGTATTTCAAATTATACAAAAAATTCTCTAGAAACTCAATTTCAAAAATTGACCTTACCAAATTAGTGAGGATGGGTAGTGGTTTATCTACAAGAATTTGTCTAGCCTAACATGTTATCCAAATTTCTAGTCGTGTATTCAGTCGGTACTTTGGACAATATTTATGTTCTTAAACCTAAATAGACAAACGTAGACCCAAATGGGTATTAGTTAGAGACTTACGGAATATCGATCCTGACCGTTCCCAAGTACCCGATGCAAGGTGGATCTGTATGTTAAAAACGGAGGTTAAAAATAGTCGGCAAGAAAACTTTAGTTCCAAAAATCACGATGCGAAGGATTAAGGATATATGAAAGGATGTATTAGCAAGTCACTCAAACAAAAATAAATTACTTAAACAAGCCGTTGCTCCAACGTTCCAGCAAGTCACCGAGATTCACTATATACGCTCTGTCGGTAAACAAATCATATAAAAACAAAACTTTGTTATAGTATCTAATGTCGTACTTAAAATTAACCATGGACCCAAAAACCGATAAATATTTCATTTATATACCCTTTGATCGATGGTACATATTCCCATTTCCGAGGTTTCGCGTCCTTATCCTTGCATATCTGCTCTCAGATAGTAGCAATTTCTTATGACTAAACCTGGTCATATCAATGGTTATATAACTAGCAAAAAAAAACTATGCAAGACCTGTAGCCCCATTACACCATCGGTTGCTAAAAGAGTCATCATGCCAAAGTCAGTATGTGCTCCACATGCATATATTCCTCTTGAGGGATCAGACTTCCCTAAAAACAAGAGAAAGAATAAAATTATTGGCGGCGAATATTATTATTGATATGCAAAAGTTTTGTGCAATTAACAAAACACATCACTGGCGTATAAAAAAAACAAAAAAAAAACACATCACCTTCATAATGAAGCAGACGCATAACTGCAATAGGGTTTCCAAGCATCTCTGGCGTATCAAAGTAATCCACGTCCAAGTCGAGCGCCAATGCCAAGATTCTCGAAATAGACTTACAAATCTTCCTAACCATGTATAAAGGGCCATTATAAGCATAAAGTTAGAAGGGGATCAAAGAGTAAAAACAATAAAAAAAAAACAAAAAAAACGTGCATTGTCACTCCGGTATCGCTCCTAATATTCGAGACATATTGCCAATTAATTTTAAGATGGATGTAATGAGAATTAACAACTATAAATCTTGCATCTAAGCTTTTTTTTTTGTTTTAACTATTTCGAAGCAAGCTTGTAACCTTGTACAAATGTGGAAGATGAGAGACAGCTACTTAAAAAGATGGAAAACAAAAATTAGACTTACAATGCTTCATGATGATATTTCCCCATGGTCTCCTTCCATCCGGGTAACACATCTACAATAATGTTCAAAAAAAACAGACACACATATACTATAAACATCAAATTTTATTTTTAAAAATATATAATGAGCAAACAAAAGAGTTCGATGGGATATGGAGCTAACCAGGGTCAGGCCAAGTGTTTGGGCTATAGAATGGCGTATTCCCATGGGGATCATCTTTAGGACCTTCGATTCCAATGAAAAAACACTCTTTGTAGTCCCCTGATATCCACTACTATGTCAAAAACAAGATTTAGCGTAACAAAAATGTTTGATTAAGCAAGTGAAAAGTTGTTCAACTTACCGTGGACTTGATTCTCAGGATCTAAGATTTGATCAAGGACAGGTGAATATCCTCGGTTCTTTTTATTTCTCAAGACTTTCATCTTCTCCTCCAAAGGAAGAGCAAAGAATTTCTTACTCTGCTCAAAAGCCTCGTCCTTCAACTCCTCAATTAAACCATGATTTATGACATAGAAAAATCCACTCTCCAAGCATGCCTGGAACAAGAGCCAAACATAACAGCAGTTATAATGGTCACACACTAATCATATTTAAGGAAAATAAATGGACACTGACCTGCTTCAGCAAAACAGCTGATCGATGAAGATCAGAGCTGGCGAGATCTATGCAAGTAAGGGCTGAAACGTTGATGGTCGAAGTCTCCCCCTGAGCTTTGTTCTCCATCTCCGTCTCTCTGTCCTCACTCTCTTTGTTGACTTTTTTTAAGGATAGGAAAGTGATTTTGTTTTGTTGTTTTATCTCATAATGCTCGTGGATATGAGTCATATGATCGCATCTCTAGAGACGCAAATTAATATTTTTTTCACCCTATGTTATTCAAAAACTAGAGAGATATGAAAAAGGTGAATAATTATTTTTGATCAGTTTGACGTCACGCTGATGACGAACAATGAGATGAGATAGGTAATATGTTGGGTTAAGTAACTATAATATAAAGTTAAAAGAAAAAGTAACTATTTTTTTTGTGAAAAGAAAAAGTAACTATAATAAATAGTTTAATTAAAAAGTTTTTAGACTTCTCTTCTTACCAAAATGTGTTGTAAGCTGTGAGTACTTTTTTTGGTCAAAAGCTGTAATACATTTTTCTAAGAGTTTTTTCTTGAGTTCACTTATAAGATGAATTTATAAGTTCATCAGTGAAAAGTATTTTGTTATTTCATATTCTATATTTTTCAAAAAATAAAAAACAAAATAATACTTCCTCCGTATTTTTTTAGAAGATGTTCTATAACTTTCACATATATTAAGACATTTTGTTACAAAATCATTTTTATCCTTCTTCATTTGTTGACCATCATCTATCGTAACACTATATTCTACATTAAAATCCGAATTTGTTAACTATAAATAATAACATGAGTGTAAATAAAGTCATATGTTATCATAATATGCATAGTTTTCAGAAAACGTCAAATATAATGAAAAAGAGTCTAAAACGTCTTTAAAAAAAAACGGAGGGAGTAAGATTCATGTTTTTAGTTTGTTGAAGCTTTTTGTTCTTCATAGTTACTTTGTAGACTTAGGCCTCCCTTTTTTTTAATAATTCGATTAGGATTCAAAAATGGACTTTGGCTATATGTTTTATTTAATCCAGAAGATTTTTATATAATTTTGGTATAAATATCAGTTAATTCAGGTGGTCTAAAAAATTGAATAATTTTGAATATTTTAAATAAAACTATTCAAATATTTTTAATTAGTTAAAAATAAATATATCTATGGTAAGTTAAAATTTTCAAATAAAAATATTTTTTTTTATAAATTATATTCGATGTTCAACCGTGAATGCAAACATACTCATCTTGCGAATATTTATTATTACATGTATTATTAATTCAACAACAACATGCTAACTTAGTGTTTGTGTTTTCAAAATATTTAATCAAACATCAAACTATCTTATATATGATAAATGTTTTCATCAAAATACATGTTATTGCGTTGAATTTGGCAAAATTTATATATTATAAATATATTTTAAAAGATATTTATACACACTACATTTGTTGTTGTTTCTTGCTTGATTAGTATTTAATCATGCATCATTCTATTTCTTAATATTATTCTTTTCATGGTTGAGCTATTTATTTCGGATAACTATATAAATAAATAAATATATATATATATATATTATTTATCTCATTTTTTTTAAAAAAGACATTTTTATTTTTCAACATCATTTTTATTATATTAATTATCTAATATAAGAAATAAATTTTAAATTGTTGGTATAAAATCTGTTGCCAGTTATATGATAAAGTTATATATAACTATTCATCAAAATTATTAACCATTTTAGCCATTCTAACTTTTAGCCTTAAAGGTTCTGTTAGAAAATTATTTTGCAAATAAAATGTTATAGATTTGTTTCCATTAGTTCAAAAATGCCAAAACCTTTTTACCTGACTTCTTTTTCTGGACAATAAAACAACAAGTAGTTCTTGCGTTCCCGCGAGAAACTTTGTACAAGTTCTTGCTTTGTAAAAGAAAACGGCGTGATGTTAGTTAGCGTCTTAATGTGGCCTACATATTTAAGAGGATCACCACGTTGTCGCTCTTGGACCGTTGATTTACCATCAATCGCTGTCAAGATAGCTGGAATAATAGTACACGTGCCATATACCACCGTGAATCAATTTCGAAGTTTCATTAGGAAGAGAGAAGACGCAGGAATCTCGATTCGCTGCCGAGAATTCGATTCTTCCGATAATAATTGTTCTGCCGATCTGATTCAACGTCAATTGATTCCAGGTCAACGAAGATAACCACAGATTATATTCTCCAATCGTAGATGATCTTTTCGTTTCTGTTGATTTCCTTATAGAATTCTCCGAGTTTTCCAAGAGGATTATAAGCTTATCATCGCTGAATCTTCATAATTGCTGAAAAATTTCAAATGTGTGTTGCAGATTCTTCTCCATGGAATTGGTGTGATCTCTCGTTACTGTTTCAATGGGAGATTCGTTACAGCATTCTGTTAGGAGTAGTGTGGTGGCAGGTGGGAAAGATTCGTTTCCTAAGGGAAGCTTAGTAGCTGCTATTCCTAGAGCTATACAGCAGACGATTTATAAGAATGTTTCTTTTTCAAGAAACGGTGGTGGAATTGGAATTGGGAGTGGCACATTGCAAAACGCAGCCGTTTTTCTACTAAAAGTTGCTGTGTTAGAAGTCGTTCGGAGAGTTTCGAAGGCGAAGTGTCCTCATCTGTGGAACACGCTTCAGGCGTTGCAGTGCTTCTGTTATCCTCCTCTCAAGTGGATTCGGAGATGGGCTCCTTTCAGGGACTTCATCAAGGCCATGCAGGTTTAAATTAATCATAAATATATTCTGATTTGGTAACAATACATTGATTATAGTGTTATATTCTATTATAAAGAATCATGTTCATTAGTACTTATGTGATTCTATTTTTTTTTTTAATTCTTTTAAGTTTACTGCTGTGAATCTCTCTAATTTAATCTTTATGCAGATGCTGTCTCGGCCTTTATTGGTCCTCACGATTGCGGAGGCTCTCACAGACCAGTCAGAGCCAAAGCAAGAAGCCTCTAATGCATCTTCGGAAGCAGAATCTGAGCCGCAGACGTCTCAGTCTCTATCAGACATCAGGTACATGATGTCAGTTGTCTTATCTAGATATATGAAAAGTTTTGCAAAATCCCCTGAAATTATTAAACCACTTGGACAGTCGTTTTCTGAGTATCATCTAGATATATCTTAACTTTTTCTGTGAATTCAGAATTGAAGATGAGGCTACACGTCCTGCAACTTCACAAGACTGGCTTAAACAACTTTACGAAGAACTGGAAAAGCAGAGACTTAGCTTGCCAGAGAGGTACTGTTAATATTTTTAGTGTTGTTATATGAAGAAGTGCTCTTTTCTTTGAGTTTCCCACGTTAGATTGTATGTATTAATATTTTAGTCTCATTTTAAATGTAGAATCAATGAGGATGAGCTTCATAGATTTTATAGAGTGTCAAACGGAGACTTCACTTCCTTACTATCTTCAATAAAGAAGACAATCCGTTGGAGGGAGACTTACACGATCCTATCAGAAGAAGAACTTGAGACATGGTCAAGTTTAGTCTTTTGGCATGGATATGACAGGAACCAAAGACCTTGCCTCGTTGTACGATTGGGGCTTGCTTTTCTTAAGTTGCCATCTCATGAAAGACCTCGTTTCGCTCAGGCAATCAGTACGTCGTCACTACTGGCTCATTCCAGTATTGTCTTTGCTACGTTCTCCTCTTAATTAAGTTTTTGTTTTTTTTTTCTCAGTTTCTCAGGTAGAGCACGGCGTTTTGCATCTGCTAAACCCGGAGAATTCAGAACTTACGGTCTTAGTGGACTGTGAAGGATTATCTCCTTTGAGGATTCCAATGCAGATGTTGAGATCATGTTCTTCAATTCTTCAAGATCACTTCCCTAACCGTCTCGGCTGCCTATTCATCATTCGCCTTCCTCCTGTTGTCCGAGTCATTTCTCAGACTTTCATACAAGTAAATATCCTAGCTGAGCTAACTTTGATATTACTGGTTTTCTTATCTATTAATCGTTTCATCTCACATGCCTGAACTTATATTCCCCTCTCAAAGATTCTCAGACCATCCACACGCAAGAAACTGAGAATTGAAGGGGAAACTTTCCACCGAGTCCTGTCTGAATATCTCCAGACGCTTCCTTCATACCTTGGCAGCGACTGCAACTGCAAAAGATGCTCGAATCTCAGCGGACAAGATTCACCACAAACACACACGAGAAGCAAGACAGGAAGCTCGAGGGAGACAGAGCAGCTAGACATCAGCGGCTGGAGTTACAACGTCCAGACACCTGATTTAGCCTATGAGGGAGACCCGAGCCCGAACGTGTGTACCCAAGTGCTGCGGACAGCAATAGTTTTCGTACTCATGCTTTGGCTCTTGGGTGTACTGATAGCTGGATTTGTCGATCCTGAGAGCAGACCCTTTTAGGCTTCCGTGAGGTAAGACCAGCCATAGTGTCTATCTTACCTATGTGCCATTTGTGTACATAGAAGTGTGGTATGCATTGATATCTATACATAGTGATTAGTGAATAAAACCAGTCTCTCATTCAGCGTGGAGGGATGAGAAGAATCAATCGGTTAAAGTTAGTTTTGGGTCATGGTTTAGGGTTAATGGTGCGAGGTTCGGTTAATCGTACGTTGGGAGAAGGAACTACGGTTTAGTATGGTGTATTGGTGTTGAGACTTTGGTCACCATCTGCAGAAACAAGCTGTGTCCAAGATTTGTTGGCCCTATTTGTAAAGTCATATTTGTTTAAGAATAAGAAAAAAATGTTCGTTTAAAAAGTTTTATAAACTTGTTTATAATGAATATTATGTTTATAATGAATATTTAATATTATGTATTCTGCGATGGATTGCATATTTGCATGAGGGAAATTACAACCCATAAAAGACAGTTGGACTGGGACCTTTAAAACTTCAGTAGTAGCAGACAGAGCTGGAGACTTCTCCAAAACTGTCTTCAATCACATAGCCAAGATAGTCTATCAAATTCAAATTATGGAAGGATAACTGGCTTCCTTGAAACTCCACCTTTGTCCTAAATAGTATATTAGTATGGAGTAGATCTATATAGAACTTTTGGTTCAGATCGGTTTGTAATCTTTTAAACTGTATATTGACCTGAAACAAACATGTATCATTTGGTTTTGGCTATACCTTACCTGAACTAACAGAAAAATCTGAAAACAGACATATTACCTGAATTCAAACAAGAAATGATAAAGCAAATATAATTTTAGAAACATAGAAAATTAAACATTGTTTTCGACAACACACCATAAATGAAAAAAAGAATAAACACACAGATATGATTCAGAATAAACAAAGAGCTTGAACAAGCATAACACAAACTATGAAAGTACTTGAAATCTGTCTTCTTGAATTTCAGATGAGACAGCCACTTGCACCCTACCCTCCATACTCAAGTCTATGGTGATGCTTGGACGTTGAATTCAGGTTCATTCTCTAGAAAAAAAAAACATAATAAAATAAGTTTTCAGACTAAACATAAAGAAACAGTATTAAAAGAGTTCAAAAGTGGTAAAGTATAATTCTCTTGAAGATCATCTTGTAACTCCACATCTGCAGTTAGTTATTCTGTAGTATGAATGCTTTTCTCATTCATATGAGTTTCTTATTTCAACTGTTATTCTGTGCAAACTAATACCTCAACCATAAAGTGTGTCAACCCGCTTATATATGTGTCTAGGACTTTCTCATATAGACTATAGACAATTACAATGTTTCACTTAAATGATTGCAATGATGTGCTTAGATCTATAACAATCCTCCTTCATTTATGTGTAATTACATATTTCACTAAATAATTAACACATATTTGAAACTCATGAATAAATGAAAATAGTTTAAGAATCAATATCTTAGTGAAATACACATTATAAATATTTGATAATCAGAATATCTTACAATCTAAATCTTCTCAACCCATTTGAGCACATGGAGATAATACATGGATTTTCACTATTTTAAGTGTTGATCGACACTATCATAATTCATGTGTCTCTATATATTAAGTGAAATCTCACTTTATTGAAGCAACATCACTTTATACTCATGAAGTACTTCTAATCATGCACTTAAAAATACAAAATTTCAAAGTATCGATTAAGAATCATATTTTAACATTTTTCTTTCTTGCATGTTCAAATATATACTTTGAAATAATATATACATGTGATTCAATTTTCATGTGTAGGGTTTTCACATTGAATTTATCCATTAGCACTATATTAAAAGGGAATTGGGTACCCAAAATTAATTTATAACTGGACTTTAACACTACATTAGAGCGGAATTATGGCACCAGAATTTTTTTAATATATATTTATATTTTTATATCTATAAACGAAAAATGTATAAAGATTTTTTTGCTCTTTTAATGAAACATATTTTGGTCATTCTTCTTAATCAGTTATTTTGGTTTAAAAATTATTTAAGAGTTATTTGAGAGACCCCTAAATTTAACTATTTGTAAAATAAGGCTTACTAATGATCATATCTAGTTAAAAATAATTAAACCTAATTAACCACCTTTTTCTTAATTCTCATATGACTAAACTGAGCTGACTGAGAAAAATGTTTCTCTCTCTCTCTTTCTCTCTCTCTGAAGAAAGGCGACACAAATGGCGATTTTTCATCTCACACCTTTTCACCTTTCTGATGTCTCTTCCCTCGCCGGAGGGTCTATGTCGTCGAGTTCCGACGGTTATTTCAGACATGAATAACCGTTTAACGGTTATGGCAACCATAATAACCGTCAAAACGAGTCTATATAATGTCTGCCTCATGTCTTTGTTTGCGATTTGTGACCAGAGTTTCAAAGAAAAATTTCCAATCTTTCTATTGATTATGACAGACAAAATTCACAAGAAAATGCAAGAGATTACTTTGGGAGTTAATGATGGTATCGTTAACCTCCCTTTGGATCTCATTGAAGAAGCGTCTGCTGAAAATCAATTCTCTTTGGTTGCTAAACCAGTTAATCCCCGTCGTCAGAATCTTCGTGCTCTTATGACTGCATTCCCAAGACTTTGGGGTGTTAGTGATGAAGTTGTGGGGCGTGTAATTGAACACCACAAGGTTCAATTTATATTCCAATCTGAAGATTCAATGCTTTCCGTTCTAAGGCGAGGTCCATGGTCTTTTAATGAATGGATGTGTGCTATTCAACGCTGGAGACCAGACCACATGGAGGATGATCTCCAAGAAATTGCATTTCGGGTTCAAGTCTGTGGTATACCATGTCAATTTCTTTCTGGGCGAGTGGTCTCTCACATTGGTCGCGTTATGGGTCGTTTCATTGAAACTGATTTCAACAATGAGGGTTCTTCTAACCTTGATTATGTGCGGATCAGAATCCTCTGTTCTACAGAAACTCCCATGCGGTTTCAGCGTCAATTTCAGTTTGGTAACCAGACTGTTACTCTCCGGTTCCGATACGAAAAGCGACGTGGTTTCTGTAATCTATGTGGACTAATGACTCACAGCGCTTCATAGTGTCCAATAGTGGAAGATAACAACGCGCCGTATGGCCCTGAAGATGATGATGATGACGACGATGTAGATGATGATGATCTTCCTCCACCAGGGTTCTCCGATAAGGATCAAGCGGAACCAAAGTTACCACAAGCGCAAGAGACGCAACACAACCATGACACCGGTTCAGCATCTGCATCAAAAAAAAGGAGAACAGAGGAACCTCCCTCTGCATCGCGAGTTTTCTGTAACACTGCTCGCCAGGCCCTCTATGTTGAGGATTATGAAGAACACATAGCCAAGAGGAAGCGTATACAAGCAGACTACAGAGAAGCGGGGAACTGGATCTCGCAACCAGATACGTTTGAAGCAAGCTCTTCAAACCCGGATCCTTTATCCGGTCACCAACATCGAGAAGGCACGGTGGGCCAGAATCCACCGGAGAAAGAATGAATACAGCGTTTTGGAACTGCCGAGGGCTGAAAGGGTCCCTGGTAGTTCGACGCCTGAAAGGGATTAAGAAATCTTATTCCCCGGACATACTCTTTCTGGTCGAAACGAAGAATCCTGATGATATAATCCGAGATGTTGGTGCTCAGTTAGGCTATGATTATGTAAAGTGTGTATCTCCTGTGGGTATTGGGGGGGGCATAGCTTTATTTTGGAACAAAAATGTTAATGTAACATTCCTTTCTGTTGATGGAAGGTTTATTGACTGCAAGATAATACATAAAGAAATTTCTTTCTATTTTTCTTGTGTCTATGGCAACCCAATCAGAAGTTTACGTCATCTATTATGGGAAAAGATTGAACGTGTTTCTAGTACTCGATCTGGTCCCTGGTTGCTCTGTGGTGATTTTAATGAAATTTTAAGTCCTCAAGAGAAAATTGGTGGTCGACCACGAGAACCATGGAGTTTGGTAGATTTCCAAAATATGGTCAAAAACTGCAGACTTAAAGACTTACCGTTTCTGGGCAATAATATGACTTGGAGTAATAAAAGGAAAGATAATCTCATCCAAAGTTGGTTAGATCATGCTTTTGCTAATGATGAATGGCGTGCAATGTTCCCTGCTTCACAAGTTCGTTATTTAGAGATGATAGAATCCGATCACAGGCCTGGAATTATTCAGATAAGGTTTAATCATGAATGTAGTCGGAAAGCTTTTAGATTTGATAAAAGATTTACAAAAAAATCAGACTTTCGCGATGTAGTTTTGAATGGTTGGACAGCTGCTGGATCAGACAGGACTGTATCTCTCAAGACACGGATTCGACAATGTCGAAACGCTATATCACAATGGAAGTCCTCTGCTCAAACAAATTCTCGGAAACAAATCAGCAGATTAACAAAAAGTATTGATGAAGCTCAAACAAATCATGGGTCGTCCCTAGAAGACATTAATAAGATGCAATCAGAACTTGTGGAGGCTTATAGAGAAGAAGAAGAATATTGGCAATATAAGAGCAGAGTTCGTTGGTTGAATAAAGGTGATCGAAATACAAAGTTTTACCATGCTTCTATGAAGAACAGACGGGCACGTAATACTATTCTAACTATACACGATCGAGGAGGTCGAGAGGTAAAGGGTAATCGTGCCATAGCCAGAGAAGCTATTGAGTTTTATCGTGAATTATTTACATCCAACAATCCTACAAACCTGCTAGATATATTATCCAAAGTAGAGTTGGTGATAACCCCTGAGATGAATGAAATTTTGACTCGGGAGATCACTGATGGGGAAATCAAAAAGAGTGTTTTTGATATTGATGCAACTCGGGCACCGGGACCAGACGGTTTCACTGCTTCTTTCTTCCGTACCTATTGGGATATTGTAGGTCCTGCAGTCATACAAGAGGTACGTTCTTTCTTCGAAACAGGGATTATGGATCCAGATCTAAATCACACTAATTTATGCATAATCCCAAAAATAGAATTACCGGTTTCTATGAAAGATTTTCGTCCCATTGCTTTATGTAATGTCATCTACAAAGTCATTTCGAAGATTTTAGTATGGAGATTAAAGGAATTTCTACCGGGTATTGTAGCAGAGAATCAAAATGCTTTTATCTCGGGTCGACATATTTCGGATAATGCATTACTCGCTCATGAATCTTTTCATTCTTTGCGAGTAAATAAACGGTGTGCAAGCTCTTATATGGCTGTTAAAACAGACATAAGTAAAGCATATGATCGTATCGAATGGTGCTTTCTGGAAGAAGTAATGCGAAAGAAGGGATTCAGTGAACTTTGGATTAGTTGGATCATGGGATGTGTCACAACAGTATCCTTCTCTGTTCTCATCAATGGAAGTTTGATGGAAGGTTTTCACCAAGCCGAGGACTTCGACAAGGCGATCCCCTATCTCCTTATCTCTTTATATTGTGCTCTGATGTATTGTCTTCTCTCATAAAAGATGCAGAGTCCACAAATATTCTCACTCCCCTACGTTTAACAGTTGGTGGTCCTCCGATATCCCATCTCCTCTTTGCGGACGATTCTTTATTCTTTGTAAAGGCTGATCAGCGGAATGCAACAAATCTCTTACATATTTTTAAAAAATATGAATTAGGTTTAGGACAACTCGTCAATCTAGAGAAGTCATCAATCACCTTTGGGAGTAAAGTTTTTCAACATACTAGAGACACAATTCAAAGTATTTTGGGGATACATACAATTGGTGGAGGAGGTAAATACCTTGGTCTTCCTGAGCAATTTGGACGGAATAAAATAAAGCAGTTTCAATACATCAAGGATAATGTTCTTAAGAAAATTGGTGGCTGGCAAAATCGTTTCCTGACTCGAGCAGGAAAAGAAATATTAATAAAGTCTGTTGCTTTTGCCATGCCGGTGTACACTATGAATTGCTTTAGAGTACCGGCTGATCTATGCTCAGAAATTGATAGTCTTCTCTCAAGTTTCTGGTGGGGATCCTCTAATGGGAAAATGAAGATCTCATGGGTCTCATGGAAGAAGTTATCAGTTTCAAAACAACTAGGAGGTCTTGGTTTCTGAGATCTACAAATATTCAACCAAGCCTTATTGGCTAATACTCTATGGAAAATTGCTCAGAGGCCACATAGTCTTATATACAAGGTCCTCAAGAATCGATATTTTAAGCAAACAACAATCTGGGAGGCAACTAAAGGTCATCAGAGCTCCTATGGCTGGCAATCATTATTGTATGGACAAGAGCTTCTACATAATGGATATCAGTGTGGTATTGGGAATGGAAAGGAAACTAGACTGAGTGAATCATGGTTACCTACCTCTCCGCCTAGAGCTCCAATCCTTCTTCCTTATACAAACCCCCGGTTAAGTGTGGAAATCTTGATAAATAAGGATACTAAACGATGGGATGAGGAGATGTTGAGGGATCTCATTGACCAAAGGGATCACCATCTTATAAGGAAAATATTTCTCAGCCCAAAAGAGGCTTCTGATTATAAGATTTGGCCATATACAGCACATGGAAACTATACAGCACGTTCTGGTTATCATTTCAGTGTCTCATACATTGAAAATCTAGAACAAAGGAATCCTCCTCTATATTCTAATCTGGTTCTTTCACAATCTCTTTGGCACGCAGACATGGTCCCAAAACTTAAACACTTTTTATGGAGTATTCCGTCAAAAGCTTTAGGTGTCGCGGATAACCTTCAACGGCGGAATATCACGGTCGATCCATACTGCGCACGATGTTGTGATATCACTGAGACGGCTGATCATTTATTCTTCATATGTCCATATGCTCAAATGCTTTGGCGACAGGTTGGTATAGTTATACCTGAGCTCTTTACAAATAATATCCAATTAGAAGATAAATTGTTGCTCTTACTTCAATACTCCAACAACAACATCATTGACCGTGTTGAGAGATTAAAACCTCTGTGGCTTCTATGGCGATTATGGAAAAGTAGGAATGAGCTTATTTTTAATTCCAAGTTAATAACTACCGATAGATTAGCCAACTTAGTATCTCTGGATGTAAATGAATGGGTTTCATGTACGCAATCCGATGACATTGAGATACCTAACATATCTTCCAGTTCACATACAAGAATAAGGCGACAAGGTGGGTGGAAACGTCCGATCAATGGTTGGGTAAAATGTAACTATGATGCCTCTCATCATATTGGTATCTCCTCTTCTGGGATGGGGTGGATAATTCGTAATACCAATGGTATTTTCTTAGATTGTGGTCATGGTATTTTTGAAGGACGGCCAAGTATTGTTGAAGCGGAAGCTACAGCTTTGATTTGGGCAATGCAAGCCTGCTGGGCTATGGGTTATCGAAATGTCATCTTTGAGGGAGATAACAAAGTGTTACACTCTGTGATTACAAAGAAGGAACAGAACATCAAACTTC
>OVBX01000598.1:0-36947 GCA_900406325.1 Erucastrum elatum
AAAATTTAAATTAGTTAGATATATATTAGTCCGCACAAGTGTGCGGGCCACCATCTAGTTTTCCATAATTTAAGGTAATTTTGCTTATTTGTAATGTTTTCCATAATTTTAGATAATTTACTTATTTATTATGTTTTTAATAATTTTAGTTTTGATTATTTTTCATATTATCCATAATTTAGGTTATTTATTTTTGTCATGTTCTTAATAACTTTTATTGATAATTTTATTTATTTGTCATATTTTTGAATAATTTTAGGAGGTAATTTTAGTTTTGCTTACTTGTCATATTTTTCATGATTTTAAGATATTTTGTTTATTTGTCATGTTTTACTATCTTAAGAAGCTTATTTGTTATTTTCTATTATTTAAGTTAAGCCATCAATTTTAATACATAACTTTTTGAATTGTTAGTTTTTAAACACTTTAAGGATATTTAATAAATATTTTCATCATATTCGGAAATAATTATTATTAAATAGGATTGTCAAATTTTAGAAATAATTTTATAGTTTTATTAAGATGTTAACTTTAATAGTAATAAATCGTTTTTTTTTTTGTTTTTTCTTTATTTTAGAAAGAAAGTTTACTTTACTTTTATGCTACCAAATCATCTCACCAATAAAAAAAATAGTTAAGTAATCATGAATGTTTGATGTTTGGAATATATATTATGTATGAGGTATTGTTTTTGCAAATTTGAATTAATGGGTGATGAGGTCAAAAATACATTCTCTTACCTTTAAAAACTTCTAGCTAAATAGAAGTATTTTTCAAATTATTATAGATGTTATTAATATGTGTCACTATAAACTTAGATGAAGAAGAAATTCAAATAAAATGCAACAAATACTTTGATGAATAAGAGTTTGATTTCATAAGTCACTGGTAATTTTTAATGGTTTTTGTAGATTTATCTTTTATGTTATTTTAAAGTATTATTAAAAATTTATTAGATTATTATGATGATAATATGTTTTACATGTGTAGTAACAAAAACTATATTTTCTGATTAATTTAATTTTGGAAACTAATTAAATAATTTTGATTAAAATTAAAAAACAAATTTTTAAAATTTGAATTAATTAGATATATATTAGTCCGCACAAGTGTACGAGCCACCATCTAGTTATTTTGTTATTCCACGAACTACGTAAAAACATGGAAATCACCTATATTTCGAGTCTTTGACGAAGAGAGCTACTATTAATCTATGAAACTAAATAAACAAAATTGTAATGACCTTGAACCTAATCTTGTTTTTTTGGCTGCATGACCTTGAACCTAATCGACAAGGTTCAAGGTCATGCAGCCAAAAAAAAACCTTGAACCTAATCAAACCCCATGCTTTATTACATTAGGAATCTTGAGAAACAAATTAAAATACAAACACCCAATCCTAAAATCTGGAACTTCGACGTTACGTCTCTTATTTTTCACCTTACATACACTATTTTTTTTTGTCAACACCTTAAATACACTATGTCATGTATATAATACATGAAAATTCTTTTTTAGCAATAAAGCACTATGTCCCTTACGGAAAATTAAAATTTCACGTGTCACACGCTTGTTCGGACAGCATCTAGTAGCAGTCTCTTTTATCAGTTGCAAACTTTGCTGCTTTTCCACAACGGCGCGTGAAACTCCACGTTCTTTATCTCCGTTATATGGGACCCACCCACGACAAAATTCTTCTCATCACGGCCCCTCTTCTTTTTCTCTCCTTTCAACCACACCCCAAACAGTTTCAATCCTTCACCTACCCCCTCCTTCTCCTCCCCGTCTCCGCCGCAGCCTTCGCAGTCACTCTCTTCCTCCGACGAAGAAGAATCTCCGGTTACACTCGGTTTGAATTTTCCTCCTTTGATCATCTGATCAATCTTTTCCGGTCCTACCTTCAGCTGATCCGTCAAGAATGCCACCAGCTCATCGCGCTGCCTCTTCGCCGCCGCGAGCTCCGAGCATAAACTGTCGTTCTCACGTTTCAGCTTCCTGTTCTCTCCGGATAGATCGGCAACCATGTTCTCCACCGAACCAGGATTCTTCGACCCGGGTGATGACGTGGAATCATCATCACCACCCGCCGAGTTCGACTCTGCCGCCGCTGCGATCACTGCCTTACGCCGCCGTATCTCCGACAGCAGATCCTCTTGTCCTCTCCGGAAGTTGTCGTTAGAGAACTCCCATTTGTCCGGCACAGTTTTCCGGAAACCCTACAAGATAGAAGAATCTCATGAGCTTCTAGAAGCTTTTTTAAAACCAAAAAAAAGACAGAACATATGTTTGGTTTTTGTAATAACTCACGTAAGTGTTGAGCTGGCGAATGAAGCTTGAGAAGTTGTTATGTTTGAAGTATTTAGGAAGAAGGTCTTTAGCAAACTCAGCTGTTTCCCAAACGACGAAAGCTGTTCCGTCTTCGTTCCACGAAACGACGTCGTCCGTTCTATGATCATCCACTAGCTGATACGTCTTGCTTAAAAACGGCGCCGGGGCAGATCTCTGCGCCGCGGTCATCTCCGGCGAATTTTCTTTAGGAAAAAAGAAACCTAAAATAAAAATAATCTAGAGAGAAAGAAAAGAAATGAACGGATCAAAGTTTTAGCAACTGAAGAGCAAGAGAGCAGTGAGAAATTCCCAGTCCCAGCAATAGAAGCCTGAGAGGAAGACACGAGAACGGAGGAGATCGGAGTTTCGTTTCGTTTCTTCCATTTAAGGAATGATCTGTTGGAGGAGGAAGATGGAGACGACGACCATAACTCGCCGGAGCAAATCCCTTATAGATGTAAAATTAAAACTAGTCTTAAATGTGTTTTTTTGGTGGTCAATTATGTAACGCATAAAGCTTTATAGATCCTAAAATGCTGCTGTCTGCTGGTTCTAGAAATTCTCAGACACATCTTTTCTTTTATACTATATCTTAATCAAAATATTCAAAAAGTCATCTTTCGAGTCTTCTTTTTCTTCTTTTTCATCTTTTGAATTATGTTTTCCCTTGAACATTTATTCTCTCAGAATTCCAGGAAGAAATGATGCCGTATATGAGTTAAATTTCTTATATGTAATTGATGCCATATAAATGATAAATATTATTTGAAATTATGCGTAATTTAGTAATTGATAAAATATGTCGAATGGCCAATTAAAAAACATGCACATATATATATATATATGTTATTCTATAAAGTTTATAATTTAACCGATATGCAAGTGTGTATTTTTCAAATATGACGGGAGACAACAAGATGCGACTTTGTTCACTTGCTTGTGTCTATTATAGTTCTTTTGAATATTATGCGTTCACCTAACACATTTCACCTTCAATTCACATTTGGGTACCAATGAGTTTCATTCACCTTTTATTTTCAATGTGTGTCATTACAATATAATATACCTTAACGTCTTAGTCGTAACAAATATCAAGTTCCTACAAAACCATTGACATCTACGTCTTCGTTCTCGGATTTATTTTCAACAAGTACCTTTGGCTTTTATCCGTTTTATCGTAGATCCCACGGTTTAATAATTTTATTCATCAGAGACGGTAAATCTTCGAGACAAAATCAATTTCCCTTCTTAAAAATCATTGACATCTACGTCTTCATTGTTGAATTTTCCAACACTTGTGTGACTTTTATCTTATCATTGGTACCACTGCTAACTATCCTCCTCAAGAAAAAATATATATACATAGGGTAGAATGGTAGTCAGTCTTACTAGCTAGGATAGTTGCGCAAGTACGAACCTAAAATAATATAAATTATGATTTTGTATTACAAATTATAATAGTTACGTATTCCTATTTACTTAATATCAATTAAATGCATGGTTCAAAATGCTAATATTGTCGATGTGAAAAAGAAAATGAAAATAATTTAAAATAAGTATTAGCATATTGGCAAAAGTTATAATTTTACAACGGTATAATTAAACTAAATATGTTATAATTGCTGGAACTGCAGAACTGATACTGAACAAAGAACATATACACGTTAAAATTTGCAACTGATGAAATCTTCAACCATTAAATTAACTAGTAGTTTAAGTCATTGATGTTAATAACTTGTACGGTAGTTTTGAACGTTTTTTATCAACAGGTTTTAAACCTTTTAACTTGAATCTTCTATGGAAGGTTCCAACTCGTTTCTAGGTTGTGGTGACAATGACATGAGAAAAAAATGACCACTTGGCCAATCGTCTGAAATCGGACTAAATGCTTTATAATAATAGCTGTCTAACTACAACAGTGAAAGAAATTTTTATTAAAAAAAAATAACAGCGAGGGAGTTATTGACACGTGTGTAGAAACATCGATTTGAAAACATAACTCTTTCATTTTCTACGAATCTTTTTGATGGAACTTGAAAGATAAGTCTGGTTATTGTATGATTACGTTTGTTGAGCATTACAATGTATGACTCCCACTATTGCCATGATGCCATCACAACTTTGTAATTTGCTTTTCATATTCTCATCTTAGCTTTTGAATCGATAAAAACTGTTCATGAACGCATTCAAAATGCAATATAAATAATATACAACATGTTCTTTTTATAACCTCTCAAACAAAGTGGTCCATAACATTGTGATATAAATTGCAATCTGATCAGTCCTTCAATGTAATTATTATGGGTCCAACTGGTAACCACATCGGAAACAATAGGAATGGATAGGAAAGGAATGAATAGAAATAAATTTATGGGAATGATGAGGAATAGTCATTTCATATCAAATTTAGTGAGGAACAAATTTGTTCTTTAATTCTCTATAATTAAAGGAATGAAAAGGAATAAGAAGGAATGACTATTCCTTATAAATGGTAAAATTTATTAGGAATGTCAAGGAATGCATTATTCCCTTTCATTCCTTGGTCACCAGTTGGACCCTANTGTGCCAATGCCATATGATTCACGTCATACGTTGCCACTATACTCACCTCAAAACACAAGTGATGAATCACACGTTCCAGAATTTGTTTGGGCACCACCACCACCACCATTGATGAATCACAAGTTTCAACAACCCGATTAAGCAAAACTACAATATTTCTCTTAAGAACTTGAGAGCTTACTTTTCTTCTCATTCTCCATTTACACATCATGTGGCTTTCACTCGAGCCTTGGGGCCCATTTCAAAAGATAGGCACCGGCCCACTTAGAGAAAATAAAAACTCTAAACTTCTAGGGCAACCAGAGGGTTCCATGAAGTGTACATGCAAATCTATACATCAGAAAAGGAAAAAAAATGCGGGAAGCTTGTTGTTAACAGAAAGGACAAAAAGCTCTGAAATTTATCGAAATGACAAACAGATAAAAAATGGTCACGTGGAAGAATTGTGGCTTTGTGTGCAGAGGATCTAAAGAAGATAGCTTTAACGGCAGTTAAATCTGTTACTTTTTCCGATATTTTTACTGTTTATTTCTATCTTCCCAATTTAATATTACGAAAAATAAAATTTAATTGGCTTTTTTCTCTTTTTCGATCGGACAAGCCACGACACATGTCTTAATGCCAACAAAGAAACACTCTCTCTCTTCTCTTCTCTTCTCTCAAAGTTCTCACCTTTTGAGAATTCATTCTTTCTTTTAACAGTTTACATCATCACTCTCATTAATCACTTCAACAAGAACAAGAGTTCTAATCTCTTATAGAAAGCTTCAGTTTTCTTATTTTGCTTCTGGAGAAAACAGAACAAGAACATGAGAAAGACATCTGTCTCTTCTTCTAACAGCTTTGGTGGGTTTCTAAGTCCCGGAGCTCCGAGTTATACCGATAACAACAACAAAGGATGGAGCTCCGAGAGAGTTCCACATCCTTCCTCTTCCACCATCGCAGGAATCAACAGTGTTCATCGTCGTCGGATCGGCTCTGCATCAGCTTTAACAACGCCGTTTTACAGCGGCAGATCGATACCTTCGAAATGGGAAGATGCTGAGCGGTGGATTTGCAGTCCCGCGGTGACGAACACTCAGCTCTCCCATCAGCAGCAGAGGCGGCAGAAGTCCAAGAGCGGTCCCATTGTTCCTCCCACGCTGATGCCGCATCCGAGGATGATGATGATGATGCGAGGAGCGGTGGAAGCTCCTCCTCCTCAGGGGAATATGAAGAAGGGTTTGATGGTGGTTGGCTCGCCGTTCTCTACGGGTGTTTTGGAGGCGGAGAGGGTGTTCAGAGGGAGTGTCGGTGGTGGTAGACATGGACATAGCCAGAGCTGTGCTGATTTGATGAGTGAAGAAGAAATTTCATCTCTCAGCTCCAAAACTGATACTGGTAATAATAACTCTCTCTCTCTCTCTAGATCTCTGATTCTTTGTGAAACTATGGCCAAAGATCTGAGCTTATTTATGCAGAGGAGAAAGCTGAGGACACAAGGGTGGTTTCAAGAAGAGATATAGCTACTCAGATGACTCCTAATAACAACCAGTCTCCTCAAGAAGAGCTATCTCCACCGTTGGTTGTTTCTGTGATTGAGCCTCCTCCTCCTCCTCCTTGCAGAGGTGGTGAAGAGAGAGAAGTGAAGATGGATAAAGGAGCAAGGTTGATCAAGCGTCCCAAGAGAAGAGTCATGTCTTCTTCTTCTTCTTCTAGGCTTATAAGGAGAGATCATCATCAACCTGAGGTTCAAGACAGCTCATGGGATATCTCAGAACCAGCCATGACTCTTTTTAAGTAAATCAATCATAGAGACTTTATTACATTTGTGCTTTCTTGGTCAGCTATTTTAATGTGAATGTGTTTGCAGGTTGCACAGAGAGGAAGCGAAGATAGCAGCTTGGGAGAATCTGCAGAAGGCTAAAGCAGAAGCCGCCATGAGAAAGCTAGAGGTCTTTAGTTTACACACTATATAAACATGAACAGGTGTAATTGAATAAATTGTTTTGGTTTTGGATCACACAGGTGAAGCTGGAGAAGAAGAAATCAGCATCAATGGATAAGATCTTGAACAAGCTTCAAACAGCTAAGTTGAAAGCTCAAGAGATGAGAAAAAGTACAGTATCTAGTGGTGGTGAACATCAGAAAAAAGAAGAAGAACAAATCTCCAGAAACTCAGTGAAGATCACTACACATCTTGTCCGAAGACATACTTTCATGACACCTTTCATGACTTGCTTTGCTCCTCGTGTAGACTGCAGAAAATCTTCATCTGCTCTCTAAATTTGTTTCTTTTTAATCACACAAATCTGAACAAAAAGAAAAACAAAATGTACACTGCAAATGTTCTTGTAAATCTTTTTTTTTATGTTTCAACAACACAAAGCAGGTTCTCACCATAACAAGTGAATAGTTAAATGTATTTTATAGAAAAGACAAAGCTGATGATAATGATAAATGTCTTGTCTGGTGGTGGCATCTAGTATGGGCGGTACCTCCAGTCTGATCTTGATGGTCTTGCGCTCGGCACTCCATATCCCCACTAGCAGATTCAGTAAATAACAACACAATGAATCAGAATCATGTTGGATATAACGAATCTTTAGATTAGTAGTGTTACTCACATCGTCCAAGCTCATGCCTGCTCCATACATTCGACCAAACGTGCGCATTGGACCTCCACCATATCCACCAAAATGTTCAGGACGAGAAGAACTTAAGGCAGTAGAACTTCCTCCACCAGCGCTAGGTCCAGCTTCATCAAGAGGTGTTGCTGAATCTATTGCTACCTCTTGTCCACAGATCTCATGAGATCTCCGAGCTACACGATCTGCAACACCGTTTTCAGCAAAGGTAACGAATCCAAAACCTCTATGTCCACTTCTCTTTGGATCCTATTAACACAAAGATGAATGTTTAAACATATTCATAAGCAGTTTCTGTGAATGTTGTCATTGTAACTTATAACTTATAACTCACCTTTGGAATATATGCATCTTGAATACGACCAAATCTTCCAAAATAGTCACGGAGATCATCAACGGATGCTTCTTGAGGAAGGCGTCCAACAAAGATCTTGTTACCTATTCCCCTCGTTGGTTCAGGTCCTAAGTCATCATCACATTTGAAGATTATTCCCTTTTAAATATTTTTTGAATAGTCTTTTTTTTTCTAATTAGTTATATAGAGCGAAGTCTTACTTCCATAGAAGGAGGCAGCATTGTCATACAGAGTAGGAGCACCGAGAGCTGCGTATCTTGTAGCTGCAGAGATGTAAGCATCGTAAGCTCCGTAACCACCTGGAGCTCCAAACCCACCTGCAACAGCTACGGGTGGACGGGGCATTCTAGCTGCTGGAG
This sequence comes from Erucastrum elatum, assembly GCA_900406325.1. Taxonomy (NCBI): domain Eukaryota; kingdom Viridiplantae; phylum Streptophyta; class Magnoliopsida; order Brassicales; family Brassicaceae; genus Erucastrum; species Erucastrum elatum. Next base: position 8,232 of record OVBX01000598.1, read on the forward strand.
GTGGCCTAGGAGGATGATCGTCATCCTTTGGTGTTGCTCGATCAACAGCAACTGTTGTGCCTCCTAGATCATGTGTGTCTTCCATCAGATCTTCCACTGAATCTGAAAGTCACAAAAATTAAATATGTGACAGTTCAAATATGAACTAGAACTGTGACAGTTTCTTTCTCATTAAGTCCTAAAGAAGGTTCTGTATGTTAAAACACAATTATGAAAGATATTAAAAACTGACCAGAGGTAGCGAATGTGATAAACCCAATGCCTCGGTGTTCCTTCGATTTGTGGTCCTGAAATAGATAAAATGAAATCAAATCCAGGAGGGCACGAGAAGCTAAAGAAGTGAACTAGATCCGACCATAGACTCCCCTCAAAGTGTTTGCTACAATTATGCATCTAAGATAAATGAAAGATTACCTTAGGCATGTACAAGTCTGTGATTTCCCCATACTTCTCAAAATGTCTGAATAAGAGTTAGACAAAGAATGATTATTACTCTCCACGGTTATTAGAAACTATTTTCATAAAAGCAAAGGGGGATAAAACCTTCGGAAATCTGATTCAGAGACGGAAGGAGGGATACGAGCAACAAAGATCCTTGTTACCTTCTTTGCAGGCTGTCTCATCTCTTCCTGTCACAATCACATACACAACCCTCTGAAACAAACATTATAGGAGAACGAAATAGCAAATAATCTCTTAATTAGTTTCACAAAAATTGCATGGAGACTAACCTTGGGGGTGGCCACTTTGACTTCCAAGATTCTGTTCCCTAAAAAGTGTTCACCTTTCAAAGCGTCCTACAACAAAGCACCCAAACAGTAATAAGACAAGATGTGCCCAAAAGAAAAAGCATGGCAGCGAGCAATGAAACAAAAAAAAAATGCAAATTCACCTTAGCATCTTGAGAAGAAGCAAAAGTGACGTATCCAAAGCCACGAGATCTTCCAGTTGATCGATCCTAAAACACAAAAAAAAACTACATGTCCAGATGATGATCGTAATTCAAAAAAAAAAGTAAAGAGATTCAAAATGACAAACCTTCATGACGATACAATCCTCCAAGTCACCAAACTTGGACATGTATTCCCTAAGCCCATCTGAATCAATCTCCCACGGGATCCCCAACACCTACCAGGAAATGATTCAAAAATCTCACAAATATTTTTTAAAAAAAAATCTCGAAAACGTGAGCTCAATGCAGAGAAAGAAAGAAACCAAATACCACAAGCTTTCTTTCCATCAGATGAGCAAACGAGATAGAAACTATATAGTGTAGATCTGGATAGGATTTGAAACCCTAAACACACTCACAAACCCTCTCTCTTCTCTCTCCCCTCTCTTAATCTCTCTCCTCCTGCAAACCACACAAGCACATCTCTTTCTCACACACACAAGATTACATCATTAAACACTAAATCATCGTTTTCTTTTTGAGACGATATGGATCCTCTCCGATAAGAAACTCAATTATCCTTTGATTCATTGGGGAAAAAAACTCACACACTGACCTTTCGAATCTCTCTCTCTCTAGCTCGCTCTCTTCCCTCGGCGAATTCAGACAGAACCTTCTTGTCTGGATTTGGTTTCTTTCGAAACTGAAACTAGTTTGCGATAAAACGTTCCTCGATTGGTGACACGTGTTTACCCCAAAAGGCCCATCTTGCTATTTTATAAGTTTGGGCTTTGGGTCATCCTATTACTGGGCCTTTTAATGCTTCCTTGTTTGATTTAGCATGCTCGTGTTTATTTATTTTAATACACGTCATGCTCAAAATAATGTGATTAGGTTTGGTATTGTTATTTTTTGAATTATACAGAGATATCATGACCTCACGTAAGTGGTCCAGACTAGTCAGGTGTTGTCACGCGTCGGTTTTATGTTCTTGATGATGCCGAAATATTAATTCATCGGTGTCAGTACTCACAGTTGTGAACCATTTACCATTAGAACTATAAAGCCCGGTTTTGATATTATTTCAGGTTCATTTCCTTTGCAGCTATAAAAGTCAGATTCATCAGTAAATGTATCTTAATCTTGTATGTTTATTTTTCTTCTTTGCTTCTCTCTAACTCTCTTAGATCTTAGATGATATGCCCAGGCTAACTGACATGCATGGCCGGTGCTGAACTATGATAATTGAAATATTTGTTACAGGTTTCCAAATTTTTTGAAGAAAATATATACATAAATCTTCGGAAAAAAATTAGGCCCCTAAATTGGTAAAAACAAATTTTACATAGACATTGCCACATGGACATGGCAGCCATAGGACAAGCTGGTACGTACGTAATTTTTAATAAGCATTAAATGTGAGTGACATATCATTGGCATCTTTTGTTCATGGTTCCAGTTGAAAACAATTGCAAATATACAATCAAACCGTGAAAAGAAAATTGCATACGAAGTTAGTTATCATTATTATCCGGTCACTCGATCGGGGCCAGCTTACTCAACCACATTCAGTCCTCTTGAAGCTTTTTCTTTTGATTGATCGTCCTCCACCAGATATACAATAACAAAGTATGTATTATGTATCTGTCTATCACCTGAATATACGCCCTCATTATTCGATGTATTTTTTTGGTTACCAACCAAGTATTCCCAAAGTGCAGTACAAATAAATGCTTGCACGAGTCATGATGTAAGGAAATGTCTAGGGTAAAAATAACTACTCTCAAGATCATATTATACGGGTTTGGTAGGCCGAATACAACCTCCTGGTGCTGATAATGGCAAGGACCGCCGTAAGGTACATATATTTATACATATGTGTTGTTGCCGTGAGCCTCTCTTCCTCGTCTTCATCTTTTGGCTTTTAATTTCCCGGAGTATTACTATTAGAATCTTAGGTGATATATAAGTTGAAATGTTTAAATACGTGGTGTTGTTGACTTGTTTCTTATTGTTTAATTTCTTTCCAAACCTTCCAAGAGCCCGCGGAATGACCTTTGAATACAATTCTAATTCAAAATTGGTGAAGGTTGGTGCATCTAATAATGGTAAACGGTCGATATTAAAATGATAAAAGATGGACGTCGCCATGCAATTGTTGTCGTTTTAATCATTGACCAGAACTTGGGGATTGGGGTGGAAATAATCAAATGGCCGTGTCAAAATTCAATCTTCTACGGGTCTTTCTTTTATATTTCACGTCATTTTATTTTAGTTTTGCATCCAGTTCACACCATTTTAACTCATCTAAATTTGTACGTACCTAAAATACAAATCTCATACATATACTTTTGTTTTAATTCACACCATCGTAGTTAACCGCCCTAGGCCCCATAAATAATGCGGACCTAGTTTTATCTAGTTTTGTTGGCAAGTCACGAAACCTTTGACTATAAGGCATTGGAAAATTGAGATTTCTGGCACCATAGTTAAATGTTGACATGTCTTTAAATTTCTTGTCATACCATAATTCTTGATGTGTCTTTTCGTAATAAGTGGTTAAGGTTTGCTAATTACTGCTTATCGACCAAGTTTCTTTCTACTGAAGCGATATCGGATACGGTATGTGATTAGTTTCTTTAACAAACTTAAGGGGATTAAAAAAAACTTTGTTTCATGAAAAATATTTATCATATTCCTTATTACATAAAATGAGTCAAGCAAACTATAAGAAAAAATCAAGATTTACTTTTTCAATACAACGAATATATATAAGGGCTTACAAAAAAAACACAGAAGATAAATTAGTTAATTCCAACTACCAATTTATGGCTACTTATTTTCATAAACAACTAATTCAGTATTTGTAGATGGTAAAAAACTTGAGCCTGCACATGAATAGTGGTATGTTTTTTTTATCAAAGAATAATGGTATGTATGTGTTACTTTCACACACAAAAATCTTAAATAAACACATTTTTTTTGTTGAAACTGCAGTTTATGCGGGGAGGAAATCACTCATCACCCCAACAATATGACCATTTTATAATTACTTTAACTTTTAAGAAATGATTGATATACACAGCCATATAAAAACACTTCACGTTAGGAACAATTTGACAAAATCTTCCATCCGATCTTCGCTACTTGGAAAAACGCGAATCACATGGTAGTTTATTGATTCAAAGTACAAACGTGTAGAACTACGAATCTAACTTATCAATTGTTTAAAATACAAAACTATTAAACAAAAAAAAAAGTTAACATCATCTATTTTTTATTTAATTTATCAAATAACATAACTGAAATCATATATCTTCATAGCCTAAATGGACAAATATTTAATAGACGTTTATACATATGATAAATTATACTGAGATATTTGAACATAAAAAATTACTATGTTTATTTGTGGTGTCATCATATCAATATTTCAATGGGATTTTATATGAAGAAATAAATAGAAAATTACTATGTTTCTCCTTCCTTGTCACCACCCACGTTTTCTTTAATAAGCCGCTATATGTTCTCGTGGCCAAGAGGAATTATAAAAATAAATAAACAAAAATTATACAGTAATGGGTTTATATCACGTGGATCAATTACACAACAATACACTAGTGTTCTCAAGAAACTCTACATGCTTTTTCCTTTGTTACAAAAATGGAAAATAAGGAGAAAAAAAGAGGCGTATATATATCAAAACAGAGGAACTAGGGTTGCAGAAAGAAACTAGAGAGAAACTAACTTTTCTTCTTTTGCTTGAGCTGTAAGTAATGGAGTGGATTCGTGGAGAAGCAATAGGTCACGGGAGCTTCTCCACCGTTAGTCTAGCCACTACCTCTGGTAACTCAACCTCCTTTCCACCGTTGATGGCTGTGAAATCTTCCGGAGTTGTCTGCTCCGTCGCGTTACGGAACGAGAGAGACGTCCTTTATGATCTCCGTGACTGTCCGGAGATCGTAAGGTGCTTCGGAGAAGCAACGACGGTGGAGAACGGAGGAGAGACTTACAATTTGTTTCTTGAGTACGCTTCCGGTGGAAACTTGAGTGACAGAGTTAAGAACTCCGGCGAGGCGTTGCCGGAATGCGAAGTGCGTCGGTTCACGAGGTCGATTGTTAAGGGGTTGCGTCATGTGCACGCGAGAGGGTTTGCTCATTGCGACGTGAAGCTTGAGAATGTTTTGGTGTTCGGCGACGGAGACACCGTGAAGATTTCTGATTTCGGGTTGGCGAAACGGAGGGGTGAGGTCGTGGCTGAGATCAGAGGAACGCCGCTGTATATGTCGCCGGAAGCGGTTAACCACGGCGAGTTTGAGTCTCCGGGGGATATATGGGCGTTGGGATGCTCTGTAGTCGAGATGTCGAGTGGCAAAACGGCATGGTGTTTGGAGGAAGGAGTGACGAATGTAATGTCTCTGATGGTTCGTATTGGTTCAAGTGATGAAGTTCCGACAATTCCGGGGGAGCTGTCGGAAGAAGGGAGAGATTTCGTTAGGAGATGTTTTGTTAAGAACCCGGTGGAGAGATGGACGGCTCAGATGCTTTTGGATCATCCGTTCTTAGCCGTTGATGATGAGAATAGGAGTTGTGATGAACAAAAGGCTTCGGTATCACCGAGAGATCCTTTTGATTTTCCTGATTGGAACTCGGTTCAATCTCCGGTTACGGTTTGTTCACCGGTTAGTTATTCGCCGTTTAGTTGTTCGGTACATTCGTCGGATGAGAGGATTAATGGTTTGGTCAGCGAGATTGTACCTGATTGGTCGATGTCGTGTGATTGGGTCAACGTCAGGTAAAGGGGTGTGGAGATGGACAAAGTCATAGGAAGGAGAGTATTATGGGGTTAGTTAAAGAATTCACGGTCTTAATTTAATCTTTTTGTTAATTAGCTCGTTGACTATTGTAAATGAAATCAGAATAGTTTATTTGTATTTTGCATGCTCTGTTACACAAATTAATGTGACGATAATGTGAAAGTGTCAGTGATGAAGGATATAACATATAAGTAATTGTTTTGGCACCGACTAAAGTCTCACTAAATCTGTATTTCATGGACTCAAAGCTCACGTGTGAAACGTTTTACGTTGAATGATTTAGTAGCCATAAGATTCGATTTAACTGTGTGGTTAAAGAAGGCAATGGATAGGTTAAAAGCTGCCCTGCAAGGGACGGTTTTGGTTAAATTCAACCAACCGAACCTGTGGCGAGATTGCGCTCAAAGGAGTAAGACGTACAGACTAATCGAAGTTGGGCCGGGTTTGGCCCAATAAACTTGAAGATTGAATTAGGTGATCCGAGTTGTTCAGTGGGACGAGAAATGCAATAAGGTCAAACATATCAATCTATTGTCATATTTGACCCCCAAAAAATCAATCTATTGTTATATTCTTTTTTTATAAATCATAGTTTACAATAGATTGACGTAGGTAGTGGATACTCGTTTCTATGAATATATCACCGATTCTCCTAATAATTTTAGCAGCAAATAATAATCCAACATGGTATTATTATGTGTGTGTACGTCTGGACAAGAGGAAACGTCAACGATGACTCAGTCTAAATACATGACTTATCTATTTTCTATGCAATGCAACAACAAATCCACATGGCGCGATAGAGAATAATAAGTCCATGATTAACAATGTACGCCCACTAATTAAAAAAGACACTCATCACTTTAAACGACCAACAGAATCCGAATAATAAGAAAACTATTTTAATCAAAGAAAATTCAAAAAGTAACAAGTTTCAACCAAACCCCGTGTTTTAATTAATTATCATCATTAAATCTCTCTTATGTCTCTTGAAGAAATAAAACCTTTTGCATTCACTTCACCACCTCTCTTTCTCTCTCTCTCGGCAAAAATGGAGGTTTGTGGATTGCTCTGTTCCTCTTCATGGTTTCCATAAACCCTAAAACCTTTGTTTCTTGCAAATGCAGGGCTTTGTTTTCTTCACCAAACGCGTCTTCATTTTGATGATCACAGCCTTATGTTTATCATCTTTTGTTCTCAGTGTCCAGGTTCTTTTCTTTCTTTCTCTCTACGCACTTCTCTTTGATAGCTTATAGCATGTAATCAAGAACTAGTAGGTTGACTTTGACTGAGATTCACAGATGGGAGAAACATGTAGTTCGAGCAGCCGATGCGACGCCGGTTTGAGTTGCCAGAGCTGCCCGGTAAATGGTAATTCCGGGTCTATTTGTACCCGGATCCGACCTCTAAACCCGACTTCCAAGGTATCATTTCACTTCCTTTATTGTTCTTTGTTCACTTTTAGTATTTTTCTTGGGGATGATGAATGGAATGCATGTGGTTTTGATGATGAGTAGGTGAATGGTTTGCCGTTTAACAAGTACTCGTGGCTGACAACACACAATTCGTACTCAATCACGAGTGCAAAATCAACAATTGGCTCCTTCATTATCTCTCCAAGGAATCAAGAAGACTCCATCACCAATCAGCTTAAGGTCTCTCTCTTCATTCTCATACGTTGGTTTTTTTTCTGACAAGTTCCGTAATAGAACTATTCTTTGCTAATTTAAGAATCTGACTTACTTTACAAGTTGTTGTGGCTTAGGTTTGAATAATAAGACAATGTCAGCTTTATTAGTTGGTGGCTTTGTAATGAAACCTTTTTTGATGAAATATCAACTTTATAATACTTTTCCACCTGTAACAACTAAAGACTATCTCTAGTGTATTTTTGCTATTTTTTTCTCCAAAAAGGGAAAAGTTTATTCTAATATATTTGTCTAAAATATCATTCTTCAAAATATAAGATATAGAGAAAAAAGTATAGATTACTATAGGGAAAAAATAAAAATGAGTTAGATAGCTTTAACTCTATAATTTATTATATAGGCAAAAGTAACGATGAGTTGGAGATGCTCTATGTGAAACAAACACCAGAACACAACTCAAATAATTGACTGTTTCTTTGTTGTTCTAGAATGGTGTGAGAGGGATTATGCTCGATGTATATGACTTTAGAAACGATATCTGGTTGTGTCATTCAGCGGCAGGGACTTGCTTTAACTTCACAGCCTTCGTAAGTTGCATTTTAAAAGAGATCAGTGACTTTCTTGAATGATTTAAGTTTGTGTGTTTAACGTGTATTAACGCTGCAGCAACCAGCTGTCAATGCACTCAAAGAGATCAATAACTTTCTTGAATCAAACAAATCTGAGATTGTTACTATCATCCTCGAAGATTATGTTAAATCTCCGCGAGGCTTGACTAAGGTATATACTACATTTGACGCATATTGTTTTGATAGTTTGTATATATATAATGCCAAACATCAATCATATTCTTGTGATGAAGGTGTTCAAAGCATCTGGATTGAGTAAGTTCCTGTTTCCGGTTTCAAGAATGCCTAAAGATGGTAAGGACTGGCCTACGGTAGATGATATGGTGAAGCAAAACCAAAGACTTGTGGTTTTCACTTCCAAGAAGGGTAAAGCAGCTTCTGAAGGTTTTGCTTACCAGTGGGATTACATGGTTGAAAATCAATGTGAGTTTTCTCTAATGATCTTGAGAATCAATACATGAAATAACCAGGTTAACAAGATTTTGTGTTTGTGCAGATGGTAATGATGGAATGAATGATGGATCATGCACGAATCGAAATGAATCTTCTCCATTAGATACAAAGTCTCGTTCATTGGTTCTACAAAATTACTTTATAACCAATCCTAATGCAACGCAAGCTTGCGCGGATAATTCATCACCGTTGATCAAAATGATGACAACTTGTCATGAAGCAGCTGGTAAAAGATGGCCTAACTTTATTGCGGTTGATTATTACCAGGTGCTTAACATTTTGTAGAGATGATATTCTACAAGCTTTGTTCCTTTCTTTGTGCTAATTGAATATTTTAAATCACTCTACAGAGGAGTGATGGAGGAGGAGCTGCAGAAGCTGTAGATGCAGCAAACGGTCGTCTCACATGTGGCTGTGACAGTTTAAGCCTTTGCAAGGTATCCTTACATTACCAGACAGGACATTCTTCTTGTTATACATAGATATAATGATGAATGTGTTATTTATATATGCATAGACAAACACAACTTTTGGAACGTGTGATGCTCCTCCTCCGAAGGCAGCTCCAAAACCAGCAGCAGGAGGAGAGTCTACACGAAATCCGAGCGATCTTCCGGCTGGTAACGCTGTTTCTACAGGAACTGGATTGTCATCTCTCGTTATGATCTCTGTGGGGACTCTCTTGTTGTGGTGGTAGTTTGTCATTGAGCTAATGTTTGTTATAATATGACACAAAATGATAATTTTTCACCCACGAGATGAATTTTTTTTTCTGTAAAGTGAAACAAACTGAATAATGTTTGGTGACTAGAAATCTTTTTATATTAATATCGTCTTGTAAAAAAAGAGTGGGAATCAGTGTAAGAATCATAAAGTGGCAGCAGAGCTGTTGTCATGGATATTCACAATACGTACCATGATCAAGAAAACTCTGACTTGGGTTCCTAAAAATCTATAGCCGTAAACCAATCAACACATATGTGAAAAGAAAAAATAGCATTGTGATTGGTTGCTCAAGTGCCAAAAATTACTCTACACCACTGCACTTTTATTAAAATTATGTGCTTTAACAACTTACTATTTAGATTAAAATAAAATACATCAGTTGTCTGATTGTTTTAGGAGTGGTTGAAAGAAGTGACGTTATCTTCCTTACATTGTCATTCCACTCACTCACTTTGTGATTAATTTGGTAGTTTAGCTGCCGAAAATTACCATACACACTTTTATTCAAATTATGTTATTTTAAACAACTTACTATATATTTTTTTAACAACTTACTATTTAAATTAAAATAAAATACATCAGTTGTTTTCGATTAAAAAAAATGTCTGATTGTTTTAGGAGTGGTTGAAAGAAGTGACGTTCTCTTCTTTACAATGTCATTCTACTCACTCACTTTTTTCCTACGCAAGCAATCATATACAAGTAGTGCAACAGACGAAAACATCTGCTTTTTTGGTCATGTGAGTTATATCACTCAGTTAGCATCTGTGCAGGTTGCAAGAACTCTTACAATTCATTTGTCCAAGAGCAAACAGTCTCTTTTATCTTCTCCCTGCAAAATAATTTGGAAACCAACGTTAGTGTGTTTAACACCAAGGTCTCAAGAGGCCCAAGATAATGACATGTAAATTTAGATGCTCACCTCAGATATGTTTGACTGTAAACTTTTTGATGATGCTTCTTCACTTGGGAGATCATGTGATTTGCAAGGCGACGAAATGCTCAAGAGATGGTTTTGTGTTAGTATTTTAAACCGGTAACTTGAACAGCAGGCAGCATAAAGGGCATCAGAGCATGAAACCAAGAAGGATTTTCTTCCTGCACAAGACACACATCATTGAGCATGTTCATAACAAAGAATGGATTGCAAGAAGCAAAGCGGTTAATTTGCACCTTCAACAGAGCATGAAGACTCACCAAGTCATTGACAGAGCATGAAGACACCAAGTTATGAAGACTCACTAAGTCATTGTTACCGGACTGAGGGATGACGAGCCAACTCCACGGTGTTTTAACTCCCTGCCCATCCAACTGTTCAATAGAATTTAAGTTTTCATAATCAATCAAGTAAAATAGAATTTTCCTCCTAAAAATTTTGAAAGTTTTTTTCTTAAAAAAAATTGTAGTGAAAATTAAAATGTTTGACAAGTTTTTTCTTTTAATAAACTTACAAATCTGTTTATAAGGTTAGTAAAACGTTAATCAATAAGCTCATGGTTAGAAAAGAATTTATCTATTGATGGCAGGATGTTTTCACAAATTATACATTTAAGGTTTCATAATCAATCAAATAAAATATAATTTTCCTCCTAGAATTTTTGAAAAATAGATTTTTTCTCTCATAATCTCTTAGGTACAATTGATGACAGGATGTAATATATTTAAGGTTTCATAATCAAACAAATAAAATATAATTTTCCTCCTAGAATTTTTGAAAAATAGATTTTTTTCTCATAATCTCTAAGGTACAATTGATGACAGGATGTTGCTCTATTTGCTTTCACAAATTATACATTTAATTTTTCATAATCCTCATCAATCAAGCTAAATAGAATTTTCCTCCTAAAATTTTGAAAAAAAATAGTTTTTTTTTCTCACAATCTCTAAGGTGCAATTGATGACAGGATGTAATGATCTATTTGCTTTCAAAAAATTATACATTTAACTTTTCATAATCAATCAAGTAAAACAAAATTTTCTTCCTAAAAAATTTGAAAAAAAACATATTTTTTCTTACAATCTCTCTAAGGTGCAATTGATGACAGGATGCAATGTTTTATTTGCTTTCACCAAATTATACATTTAAGTTTTCATAATAAATCAAGTAAAATAGTTTTTTTTCCTAAAAATTTTGAAAAAAAATATTTTTTTTTCTCACAATCTCTAAGGTGCAACTGATGACAAGATGTAAAGTTATATTTGCTTCCACAAATAATACATTTAAGTTTTCATAATCAGTCAAGCAAATTACTATTTTCCCCCTATATTTTTTGAAAAAGTAGAATTTTTCTCACAATCTCTAAAGTGCAATTTATTGATGACAGTATGTAATGTTTTATTTGCTTTCGCCAAATTATACATTTAAGTTTTCACAATCAAGTTAAACAGAATTTTCCTTCTACAAGTTTGGAAAGTTTTTTCTTAAAAAATTGTAGAGAAAAAATGTTTGACAAGTTTTGTTTATTTTTTTAATAACTTACAAATCAGTTTATAATGGTTAGTAAAATGTTAATCAAGAAGCTTATGGTTAGAAAATAATTTCTCTAAGGATTCAAAAAAAAATTGTTTCTATCGAATTTTTTCAAGTTTATGGTTTAAGAAGTAGAGAATGTTTCATACCTTGCAAAACAGTTTTCCGATGTAGAAATACGACCGTGATGACGCCTCAAATCATAGATCCAATGTATCAGTGATCCAACATTGGTAACCTACAAAGCAGGAAATTTTCTCATCATGTTTTTGACACTTAAAAAAAGAACACTACGAAACTGCTATCTAGAGAGATTAGACCGAGAAATTGAACATGAATACCAAAACAAATAAAAGGGCTACAGATTTTCAGAAAACAAATTCACAAACGCATTAACATAAGTATAGAGATCTCAAAACTTAAACCTAGATGAAGAAAAGTCAAACTAGTATTCTAAGTTGAATCTAACCAAACGAAATCTCTAATCAAAAACAGAAAGATTTGTTTACCTAATCAGGCCAGGGGAGATTGTTGTTGTGTTGTGTTCCTGTGCATGAACGAAATCAAAAGAGAACTCTGTTTGCTTTCTTCAAGCAACTCTCTAACGACAGAACCGGAGTTAGTAGTCTTCACTGCACTACATTCTTTCTGCCAGCTAAGTTATTGGAGAGAATATATCTGAAGAATGAGAAAGAAAGTAATTTGACTTGTGTGCTCTCCCCTCTCTTCTGGTAACATATATATATACTAGCCGTTGGAAGAAGATACTACCTGTTGGCAGAAAAAATTAGCCATTGAATTGTGTCTCTCTTTATCGTCTTAGGACTGTTGTGCTTATTTATTTATTTTTATTTTTTCAATGCCTTCTCGGCACTAACGAATTTCAACGCTTTCTGTTTATATCTTAGAAGCTCTAGTTACGAATTTGAATACTCTCTCTTAGGGTTCTTAGATGGTGGAGCAAAAATTACAAAATAATAATGATGTCTAAAACATGATTAAGATATTAATTTGTTGTGTTTGTTTCAAATGCCAAAGATGTAATAATCTCTTGTTTTTTTTTTGAACTGAGAATCTCTTGTTGGCTTTGGTTCTTTGGCACTAGTAATAATCTTGCAACAACGAGAGTTTCTTTAATCCAGTTCAATTTTTTTTTAATGAAGAGTAACCAAAGACAAAACGGTTGAGAGTTTTTAGACTTTTTTTTGGGTAAAATAATCAGTTCTTCAAGAGTGACTTTTATGGTTTCAAACTCAATATTATTATTAGATTATATTTTTAGTGTATAACTTTGAAATTATTTTTCAATTAATCTTGTTTTTAATCTTAGGAAAATTAACGTAAGCTTGTTCTTGAAGAAGAGACTTCAAAACTTATATTGTAATAATGTCTCTCAGATTTGATTCTCTGATAAATTTTGCTTTCATCACCTCTCTTTAGGGTACTTTTTTGAGTAATGTATTCATGTTTGTCCATTTTATTAATCTTCGAATCTTCTGTACAAGCAATGAGGAATGCTAATCCAACCAAGTAATGAATATCTTTTGAGGCATTAACTTCATGTTATCTTTTGGAAAAACACAGAAGCTTCCGACATCTTTTATGATAAGTAGGCCCATTGATATTGCAAGCCACATCTTTTTTTTGCTCGTGGAAAAGTTAGGTACCGTTGTTTCCTCCAAGCTTTCTATATTTGCTTATTTTAATTTTTAATCAACATTATGTGTTAGTATTATACACACAGAGAGCCTCATTGTTAATTCTTTCATCCTCTATAGAAAACGTTTGCTATCTTGATGATCCTCTCTTCATCATATGAATAGATTCTTCTTGTTCCCTGACCAATCTTGTTTGATGCTACAATAAACTTCTTCAAGCTTTTGTACCAACAATGGCTTCCCCAAGCCTTTCTCAGCAAGCATAGGAAAATCCAGTATGTATATATGGTTGATCCCACTTTGCTTTTTAAAAGTTTTTTTGATCTTGTGTTGTGATGATAATCTGACTTCATGACCAAATCAACAAGTTGATGATGTCGATTAGAAACTTTGTTGATTTGGTCTTTGGGAGTTGGATTATCATCACAACACTAGATCTAAAGAAATTAGAAGCAAGAGAGATCAACCAAATACACATTGTGGATTTTCCTCAAGTGATGAGAACATTTAATCTTCTGTGTTTTATTATTGAGTAATGTTGGTGGATACAATGTTTTTTTATAGATAAAGTTGTAAAGAGTGAGATCCCCAAGAACTCATAAAGTAGCAAAGCAGATACTATGTGTTACATCTTAACATCAACATAAGCATACAAAAACCATATTTTGTAAAAATCTCAGTGCAGTTCACCGACAGGGGCTTCGTTGAGCCAGAGGAAGTGGATGAAGTCATACAACTTGGCGCTCACACTCACCTGTAAAAGTTTTTAAGTTAACAATTAGCTGTTTTCTCTTAGAACTCTCTCTCTCTCTCTCTGAATACAAAACAGGTTCTCTAATGGTGTTTGTTTTACCTTATAAGGAGTAGGGTTTAATCTTCTCATATGATCAGGTCGCATGTTTTCAAGCTGTTTGATGCAACGGTTTCTTATCTCTTTCAATGGCTCCAGCTCTTCCCTAGCTTCATCTTGACATACACAAGAAAAGAACATAATCAGTCATAAGCATTTGTTCAGAACAATTCTCTTTCAAGTACTGAGAACTCTGTTTTTAACCTGCATTTCCACGCCAATAACATTTAAGAAGCTCTTCAACGCGTTGTGGCACCACATAAGCCCTTTTCGATTCATTGAAAGGATGACGACAAAGTAACCTTTCACCAACCTTGAAATACACAGAGAAAAGATTCAAAGACATAAGAGAAACAATCTTTCAAGAAATCTGTAAGGCCTTTTTGCTTTTTTACCTTTGGTGGTGGTTCGTTCTCTCCAGTCATAATATCAACTAGAGGGTAACCTTCTTTTCCAAATAGCCTGTAAGTACGCTTCTTACACGGTATAGATACCTGAAAGACAGATGCAAAACAAAGCAAAGTTTTATATCAAGAAGAAACTTTTAAAGTTCAAAAGCCAGAGTCAAAACCTTAGTAACATCTTCAGAGAGTTTGATCCGAGGCTGATTATTAATCTCCACAAGTTTGAATACACATCCTAACGCAGCTTGAGAATAGCAAGTCACTAAGTTCGTTCCAATTCCAAATGCATCTACTTCATGACCCTAAAATTACATTTCATCGAAGTGAGACCTTATGAGAAAAACAAAAACTCATAAGGTGTTAAGGTGAGTGAGAGTTACCTGTTTGTTTAGAGCATCAACTGTCTCTTCGTTAAGATCGTTACTAGCGGTAATGATCATCTTCCCAAAGTCAGGCACATTAAGCTCTCTCTCTACGCCACAAAAGAACTTTCTGGCCTCAGTAGAGAGGTAAGCCAAGTCACCTGAATCAAGCCTAATGCCTACTGCTTTGTATCTGCATCACGAGCCATAAAGTCATGAATCTTGAAAAACAAAAAGACAAGAGCATCAATAGAAGTTTTCTTAACACACACCCCAGTTCATTAAGTGCAAGAGCGACAGCACAGAAGTTAGGGATTCCACTCTTCATCACATCGTAAGTATCAACAAGAGCAAGAAAGGCGCTGGGGAAAGCCAGTGCGTAGGATGTGAAAGCTGCAAGCTCGCTCTTGTTTGTCTCGGAGAAGATCCCAGTTACTGAAGATGAGTTCTATTCATTCACACACCACAAGAAACATTATACAGAAATTAATTAAACTAAAAACAAATACAGTAAAAAACTTTATAAACTAATAATGTCAGGACTATGATGAAACCGCATGGACCGAAGAAATTTATTAATTTATCGAGTATTAATTTATAAAGTTTCTAATTAAACACAATAAGCAAAACCTGAATCTTGGCTAGGCATGTTTGGACTAGATTGACGAAATCTTCACAAGTGGTTTTCCCATCAGAGCTTCGTAGCGCCTTGTCAACAATCTCATCAAGGCTCTGCAAAATTACCAAATGTAGAGGATAAATCTTTGTATAACTCCTTCTTTCTATATTCTGACTCTTAAAGAGAGTTGGCTTATTTACCATAAATGAGCTAACAAAAGCATGTGAATGTGTACCACGGAGAGGTATTCCAAACAATCTCCCCGCTGCAACATTACTGCCATAACAAGAAAGTCAAATTATATCTTGTCTTTCGATCTTTCCTTAAACAGAACAATGACACTAAGTAGTAAAGACATAAGACATATACCTGGTTGCATCAAAGCCTCCAAGGTAGCAATACTTTGATGCGCTTATTGCACCATCAGGTCCCTATAAGAGATAGATAGACTAAGCAACTAAATAAACATCAAAGGGTAATAACAAGTAAACAGATCTGAGAGGAGACCTGAGCTCTTCTAGCACCAAACTCAAGCAGAAGCTTAGATTTGCCAGCAACAAACCGATGCCTTGCTGCGTTAGTAGCAACCAAAGACGCGTAATTAACGAGATTAAGAAACGGAGTTTCCAACAATTGCACAACCTAACCAAAACCAAAACCACAACAGACAACAACAACAACAACTGATCAAAACCTAATCAATTCAAGCTATAATGAGAGAAATCAAGACAACAAGAACAACTCACAGCAACAGGACCTTCGATTCTGAGCAAAGGAACTTTAGGAAACACAACAGATCCTTCAGAGACAGCATACACTTCAATGTCGGAACAATCAAGCCCACGAAGGTAATCACAGAAAGCTTCCTGCTTTCAATATTACTAAGGTCAAAACTATTGCCAAAACATTAAAGTTCGAGTCTTTGTGTCCTTACCTCACAGCCAGGCAAGGAGTCACGAACGAAATCGATCTCTTCGTCGGTCAAAGTGAAGTTAGCGAGGAACTTGATGCATTCTTCTAACCCAGCGAAGATAGTGTACTCCCCACCAAATGGGTTCTTTCGAAAATACAAATCAAACCTGATCAAAATTGATAAAGTCTCAGACTTTCGATTGATTTAATTCAAAAAGGATTGAGATTTGAGATTAAGAGAGACTGACACGGATCGTTCGGATTGTTTGCCGGCTTTCCAGTAAGCATAAGCCATGGTGAATTGGTAGAGATCGTTGAGGAGAGGTGTCACCATCGGGTTCGTGGGTTTGTCCACGACCCGACCCGGTTTCTTCTTCCCATCTTCAAAGACATTATTGTTCCCTTTCGTCTTCTCCATTACTAAACTCTGTGTTTTGTGTTTTTGTGTGTTTTGTGTTTTGTGTTTTGTGTTGATGGGAGATTCTATTTAAGCACAAAGAAAAGAAGATTGAGCGTGAGAATGACGATAGACTTGTCCCCAGGGTTCAACTTCAGCTCCAGTCCTCTTCAAGTTCAACCCCTCGTATCAATAAAAGGTTAGAGAAGATTTTTCATAAACTTTATTTTTTCTTTACGTCAAACTTTTTTTTTTTTTGAACACCTTCTTTACGTCAAACTATGTGAAGAAAGATTAGAATATAAGATTAGTGCAAAATGGGTTATAAAATGGAGAAAAACTAAAGTTAAGGTCCATTGTGTTTTGTATCCCAACATCCATGTAATTTGTTTAATATACAAGACCCATTCTTTATGGGCTAAGTCATGGGCTGGATCCATTATGTTTGCTTAAGTTTATTGGATAAGACTGCCGGAGATGATGGACTAGTTTTTTGATATGGAAGTTGTGTTGAATTCATCACTTGTTAAAACTAGTTCAGCATCTGACAAAGCTGGGTTGGTTTCTTTTTTTATAGAGAAGTTGCATGAACCGTAAGGAATATTATACGGCTTGTATAATACGAAATGATGATATCAACATCATCTTCCTGATTTGTATATTTCCCTATTTAGTGTTTTGATAATATAGTCTATGACTCTTTATGATAGACTTAATTACGCAACTTTTGAATTCGTATAAATGAGTTGAAGAAGATTTGAATATTGGAGAAAGTAGGTACGAGTCACAAGTTATACCCTCGTTTGGATGGTTCCCATGCTTATCACGTCTATTTTAGATGGACCATGACAATTTTCTACTTCTATGAAATATATCAAGTTGTCAAAATAAGCAAGAAACGGAATTAAAATGCCTTTACCCAAATTAGAAACTCGTGAGAGTCTTTACCATTTGATTGACACCAAAACGTGTCTTTTAAACATATTGGGATGTGAAAACACCTTTTATTCTTCAAGGGTTAAGACTTTGCTGGTGAATTCAGAAATCAATATCGTTTTCTTTATTGACTAATCAACACTACTTATTGAAATCTCGTCTCAAACACTACACTGGAAGCAAGTTATAGTATAATAGATTCTAGATGCTCTTAAAATTATATTCATACTTGGCTTCTAAAACCGTTGCTTGTTAGAGCTTGTCATAGGCCGGTTAGCAGTTTTCTATATGGTCGCACGAAGCCTTCCTATGTCACAGTATACAAGGATAAAGTGTGAATAGTAAATCCTTTAAATCGTCATTTTAATCTTTTAAAGCATGTCCATTAGAAAATTCATAAGGACTCGATTTCCAAAATCGTTTTTCATTAATTTTTTTTTCATTTGATTTTTTTTTAAATAATAAACGGACCAGTCGCAGTACATCACATGATGTAGGATCCGCAAAATAGTGGTCTCTTACCAGTGATCCTTTGAGATTCAGATTCACCAAAATCACATTATTATATTTTTTTGGGGAATTGTGTGAACTTCCCTTCTAAACTTCTAATGAGGATGCTCTTATAACGTGATCTTAGTTGATAGAAATTTCATTCCAAAAAAGAGAGCTAATTAAAACGAATTCAACAAAATCTAGTTCAGATTGAAGTTTGCTATTAATGGAAAATGTGCTGAAAGCCATGGGACAAAACAAAGGCAAGAAGGTAGGAAGGTTGTCGGTGAGTGACGACAGTATATGATGAAGACGTGTGTGTTAAAATGAGTGTTCTCCACTTACACCTAAAAAGGAGATTATTCCATAACAAGAAATTGATGTATAAATATTTATACTAATAGTATACAAATTGATGTATAAATATTTATTACTGTGTATAATCGACGAAAGAAAAATAATTACATATCACGTTTGTTAAAACTAACTTACATTCTTCCATGCTAATCTCCCTCCTTTATAGGTGCTTCCATGAAATTTATAATTTCATTTTTTGCGTTTTATCCTTTCAGAAAAAAAAATGGACAATAAGACGCATCGAAAAATGTTCTAAATATGGAAACTGACATCTTGAATGGCAATACATATTTAAAAGAAACAAAGCCGAAAAGAAAAAGAAATGGCAGACTGTAAAAAGTAATAGTCTTATTTTATCTCGCAGGGTAAATACACTTTATATAACAAACAACAGAAGGGTCATTTGTTTCAGAGAGTTTTCTACTCTCGTGAAAAGAGGTCGAATCTATCGTCTACGTTGTCTCTGCAGAATAGACATTGTTTCTTAGATACGATGCAAGTTAAAGAATAACTTAACAGTTTAAAAAAAAAAAGACTTAACAGTTAGTATTTTATACTTTTCTGGGTTTACTAAAGTTGCTGCAGTCTGCAGAACACGAGTTCGCTCATCGCTGTAATAATAATAGTAACACTATACATTTACAGCCTAATGTCTGGTTCGTGTTAAGAGTTTTTCTCGACAAAGCATGAGAGACACATGTCCTCATTTTTGGGACCACCTTTGATTTAATATCACGACTTATTTATGTTACTGACCCTATTCCGACTAATGATTCTTCATTTCTTATATTATTTTTGATATAATATGTTTATTGCGATTCGGCACCAAGTGGATACAGATATATTTGATTATTATAAAAAAGAAGAAGATATATTTGATTATTTAACCTTTGCATACACGGCCTTAGTTAGTGGATATTTTTTGGTGTTTTTAAGGTAGGACTTAACCAAAAATTGTGTGACGAAAAAAAGAGAGAATAAACTAAAAATACGCAAAATAAAAAGTTATATTTGGAAATATTTTCACAATCTTGATAAATAAAATTAAAAAAGTGTTCCAATCTGAATAACTTGAAGTTTGATTTTGTTAGTGAAAAGCTCAGTTCCGCTTTCCTTCAAACTTAGATCAATGGTACGTAAATTCTGATGAGTTAAGCGATTTGAATTCGAAGTGAACCCGTGTAAGTGGTCTAGTGGTAAGGACGATGTCCGGCTGAGTGCTAGCGTAGTGCTATGATGCTCAATACTCCGGCTTCAAATTCCTGCGGCTGCAAACAATTACACGGGCCACCGGGACCTTGACATTCTACTCCGGGGATGGTAGTGGGCTTGCCCACTCGAACTACCATTTTTTTTTTTGAATTCGAAGTGATCCTAACATGTTAAACATAGTTTTATTATCACTTTCAAAATTATAAATAGAAATTTATTGATATCATATGATGACTATTTGTCTATTTCTAATGTATTTTTCTATTGTGAAAATTCTATAATATAAATGGATTTATCTCTGATGTATTTTTTATTTTCTTCTAAAAAAATCTTGATATATTATTTTCCATTTCACCAATAATATGTTTTTGAAAGTTAAACTTAACCCAATTTATTTTAAACTTTGTAAGTTCTTTTCACAACATTATGATAATATCTAAACTAGAGATTTCTATAAAATATTATTATGTTGATATAAAGTATGATTTTGTTTACATAAAAAATGTTTTGCATTAGAGATATTTATTTTAATCACAATTCTAAAAAATAAAAAAGTTAAGGGACCAATTAGTAAATTAAATATGTGTTTTTATAACAGAGAAATGCTATTTATTTTCTAAATATAAATGATTAATAGAAAATTCTATTTTCGAATAATAAATAGAAGTGGACTGGAATAAAAAATATTATTATAACATTCAGAGTCAAAAATAGCAAAATATGATGAAGATGTTCTAACACAACAGTCATCCACACGATGAATAATTATACGGGGGCAATGTCAAACAATACCATTACGAAAACGATGATCAGAAATGCACCTTACCCATATGTACAGCCTCATACATGGAATGTTATTCCTCTATAATATATTTTAAAATATTAGAACAGAGCATTATAAATTAACCATCTAATGTACTAACCAATTGTGGTTAAAAGTTATTTTGTACTATAAGAAAATGATTATTGGTTTTATATCTAGGTATTGCTTGCAAGTTGTTGGTTTTTTTTTGTTTGTCAACAAGTTGTTGGATTTCTAGAGGACTCCATAAGCAAAACAGCATATCTACTAATTTTTAATTACTTTTCTTTTTTTTTGAAACGCTATTACTTTTCTTTTAAAATTATCTTGTTAAAGTTTTGTCTATTGAGAATTTAAAATTGAAGCACTAAGAACAATCAAGAAGTGTACTGGCATGTTGAGTAACACGATTATCCTCGTGAGACTACAAATCTTGCCACTTATAGAAAACTATTAAATTTAAATACTAGCTCTCATTGCCATTATCTTATTTCCGAAGTGACGACTTCAGTGACGAAATTAGGTTCATCTTAAATATAATACATAAAACTGTACTTAAGAACTTACTTAATAATTTATTTAAACTTATGCAGACAATATTCATGGACCAACTGATTCCTTATCGTATGATTAAAACAATACCACTTGATTAAACTAATTACTCCGTATAAAGTTTTCGAAATTCCCCAGGAAGTCTGCATTCATTGGTCCATCGTACTGCTTCCTCGTACACTAATCTCCACTTGCATTCAAACCCTAGACAAATCTTTTAACATGCCCAAAACAAACACACATACATACATATATGTGTATGCGTTGCCGATTTCTAAACGGTCTCTTGAAATACTTAGAAAGGTTTCTGTTACTTTACTAGTAATAAAATTTTTGATTGATATTTAGAATGATAAATTTGGATATAACAAATAGATTGTCCTTGTCTAAGACCTTTTGATCAAGTGTTTGATTCGTTTGTTACGCGAAACTAAATCATACTATTACCTATCGACATCTATATAAATATGCGTCTTTACTTTTGAGTTTCGACCCATTTCATATATCCACCTTGCTTACAATAAAGTAGAAGTTTTTCAACACGCGACTATAAATTGAAAGCGATCATCGTAATCGCTGTAAATCAAAAGTATATTGACCAACCAATGTATACACAAATGACCAACCGAAAGTAATAGTGCTAATAAAAAGGCAAATCTTTTTTTTTGGGTCAAAATAAAAATCTATACATTAAACTATTCCTATATGACCAACGAAGATTTACGGAGGAACAAACTATACCAAATAGAAGTGACCTCTAGGAAAGGTTTCATGAATAAAGTGTAAGTGTAGTAGACTTTTAATTAAAAATACAACTCCTTAAAAGAGGATAAATGAAGTGAAGCCGAGAAGTCTCTCTCACCATTATAACAATGTCTGACTTCTTTTGGGTTTCTGTGAGAGATAGAGAGAGAAACTGATTCAAAGGATACATTACTTGAATACGACCACTCATCCCTAATAATCGCCAATTTTAGTTTACCTCTTTCTCTTTAACAAAATTTATATTTCCAAGATCTTGTTTTGCTTCATAACCATTAAGTAATCTTGGAATCTTATTCGTTCTCGTTATCAAACTCAAGGTTTCACAGCTTGGAATAGGCCCTAGCTTGAAATATGATCAGTGTTAAAAAGGAAGAAGTTTTTTTGCGTTTAATATTCATTTAAACTTTTTGGTGTGGTTGTTAAATAGCGGCAATATTTTTTTCTTATTCCATTAGGATATTTTCTTTTTTTTGAAAGAATGTAAAAATATTATTCAATCAAAATCTTTGTACAACTAGTGCATCATAGTTATAAAGAGAACAAAAAAATGGGTTCCTATGAGCTAACAAAACTGTTGTGCTTAAATTTGAGGTTGCCGCATCTCAAACCAAGTACTTAATCCCTCCTCGAGATACCGATGTCCTAGCCTTTTAACCGAAAGCAGCTTTATTCTGACTGCTCAATCTATGAATTTGATGAGGCAGCCAGCAGGATGCGGTTGTTCACCATGACGCCGAGCATTGCGTTCCCTCCATATGGTATGGACCGCTGTTGGAGTGCATTAGGATATTTTCAACCCAAACTTATTTTTTCTTCTATAATTCTCACGGAAAAAAATAATTTTATTATACAATAAGTTTTGTTCAGAGTTAAATTAACTTTATAGAAAAGAAAATAGATACATTTAGTTTTTCACTTTTTTTTAGAAAGTGAAAAAGTGCACTATTCATCTTTTCTCTTATATAATAGCGTTACTTATTAAAAGTAAATCATTAGAACAAATTTATTTTATAATAAAATTACCCTGTTTTTATTGAAATTATAGAGTAAAATAATTTTGAGCTGGAGATGGTTTTAGGAAAACATTAGTACCGATTTACTTATGTTTCTCTGTCTAACCTCACTGTTAATGTTGTAAGAACATGAATATCACTGTTTTCTTACAAAATGGTCAACAAAAACTTTTACTTTAATACACCAGTATAAACCATGAGAAACATATATTTATTGATGATTAAACATCTCTTCTGTTGCACAGAAAAAAAGACATCTCTTCTTTTGCTTATGATGAAACTTCTCGTATTTGAAAATATATGTTATTCAACATCAATAGTAATACTTCAAGTTATATTTTTCTAAATTTTTGTTTTTTTTCTTTAAATTTGACAATAACAATGTGCATCTTGATGAAAAATAGTTATTTATGACTTTTCTTATAACCGTTAAATACAATTGTATCTTTTCACAGATTGATGACTTGAATCCTAATAAAATGTTTTAAATTTGTAGGAGTCTGTGGTTACAGAATATAAAAGTATTTGCGATTTGATTTGTTATCAGTCAGACTTTATCAAACAAATTGTCTCAAAAGAAAAACCAATCAAACAAGTTTTCTATAGAATTAAGGAAAAGTATGTACTTAATAACTAGATATGTTGTGTGAAACAATATTTCATATATGGATGTTATCGGGTGAAATTTTTTGAAAGAATAGAAAAAGAGATAGATATTTTTCCCTCAAAGATTTTATTCAAAGAAAAAAGTTAAAACTATAGTAACATATGGAGCGTCAACGGCGACACTTAAGTGATACTAATAGTATTTGTCAACTCTGTAAAGGTGGTGATGAAACTATCCTTCACGTCCTTCGTGATTGCCCGGCAGCTGGAAGACTATGGAAGAAAATGGTGATTCCAAGTAGACAACAGAGAATTTTTAATCAAACTTTATTTGAATGGTTATATAAGAATCTCGTAAATATCTCCTCGCAAATGTCTTCCGTCAATGGTGAGCGCTGGCCATCTCTATTTGCATTGATAGTATGGTGGTGATGGAAATCGAGGTACAGTTACGTATTTGGAGAAACAGAAAAGTGCTAAGATAGGGTGAGGTTTGTGAAAGAGAAAGCTCAAGAAGTGATACAAGCGAATAAGAACTTGAGAGTGAATTCATCTATTGATATACGACTTGAGAGGCAAAGCTTATGGTATAGACCGAGGAATGGATGGGTTAAGCTGAACACAAATGGAGTTTTTAGAGGTAATCATGAACTAGATGCGGCAGGTGGAGCTCTAAGAAATGAATATGGAGGACGGAAAGGAGGCTTTGCACTAAACATTGGTATATGTCCGGCTTCATTGGCGGAGCTGTGGGGTGTATACTATGGCATGTGCATAGCCTGGGATAATGGTATTCGGAGGTTGGAAGTAGAGGTTGACTCGGAGAATGTGGTAGGATTTCTTAATACATAGATTCATGATTCTCATCCCTGTCATTTCTAGTACGCTTGTGTTATGGCTTCGTATATAGTAGATAGGCGCAGCCGTCATATAAACTGTAACGTTTTAAATTATTTTAATAAAAGTAGGTATCGAGAAAAGAAAAAGAAAAGACAACTCATTGACAAATCTCTTCTCAACCTTTTTAGTCAGAACATCTCAAATAACACAATTATCCAGTTCCCATATATCCAAGCATTATGTGAATATATGTACACATAACCCGATTGAGGAGAAATTAATTCGATTAAGGTCTTGAGAGATTTTTTTAGTCTAATTTAACATGACGTTTAAAGAGAAATGAACAAACAAAAAGCCGATAATTAATTTAATGACCAAGAACATATGGAACTTTAAAGGTTCATTATACCCCAGATTTGTTTCTTAGAAGTTAAAGATTCAAGGTCTCATGAGGGGAGGTTGGAAACCATTAGTCTGCACCCAATTCTGATGAGAAGGAGTAGAATTAAAACTCTGACTGTGATTATGAGGAGAGAATCCTGATGATGCTGCAGCATTTGCCAACACTTGGTTTGCGGTGGTCCGACCATCAAATTGGTAGTTCTCAACCACAGGAAACAGCGAGAATCCTCCTCCACCGCCGCCAATGTTACTGCTTCCCGGAAACTACTTTACACCACACAGAAAAATTGCTGTAATAACAAGCATAACCAACTGAAATTCAAACAAATACCAGGTGTTTATTGTTGTGTCTTTTTACTCACTTGCTGAACTGAATTGGGGATATGGTTAACCATTCCGGTTTGACCTAGGCCGAGAATCTCATTAGAGTGGAGGGAGTCTTGTTGGTTCATCTAAATAAAAAGGAAAAATGTCTTCAACAAAAGAGTATAATTAAAGGTAAAAGTATTGTTGATAAACTATTAAACCTTTACCTTGAGCCGCATATCTTGACCCTTCTGCTTCGAATTAACCGAGCTTCCCAAACTCAAATCGAGGTTATGATCTTGTTGAACAGGATTCCCTGACGACTCTACACAAACGCAAAATCTTGAAAACAAGTTCTACTGACCCACAAAAGATATAATAGAGGACTAAACGAAATATACAACTACTAACAGTTTGAATTGTTTTTACCGGCATTCAGTTCGTCCTCGTATATGCTCGAATCAAAGTTAGTCACAGCGTCTTTGCCATTACATTTGATTGCAGCTTTATCATAAGCTCTGAAATTATTAAATAAAAAAACATTATACGATTAGTATTTTCTAACAATGTGGTTGCGGAATCAAAGATGAAGACGTTTACCTAGCAGCCTCAACCTCGGTGTCGAATAAACCCAAATAAACATACCTAATACGAAGGATTCAAGAATTAATACTCGTTACAGTAATATTAGCATGATAAAGAAAAAAATACGAAACTTTTTTATTAACGAGATTACTTTTTGCCTAAGAATTGACCCATTCGAGCTTCCCAACGACCACACTTATGCAAAGTGACACCTCTATACTTCGAACTTCCTCGAGGGAACCCTGTGCTTTGTCGGCGAAGTACATGCACGAACTCTTCCTTCGTTAAATTCGTCATCTACCAACATGTTAAGTTTTCTTTTTACTTCATCAATGAATCAATATATAGATTGCATTGTTTTTTTTCTTTGGTTTTAGAGGAATTACCTGCTTCATGTCATTATCATAATCTTCGATGTTAAAATTGATATCAGCTTCTACCCCACGGAATTTAATAGCAGCTCTATCATATGCTCTACATAAGATAATAAGTGAAATTTTAAAAAATAAAATACTTTCTAAGTTAGACCAAAAATAAAATACTTTCTAAGATTACATACGTCTTGCTTTATATTTTTATTAAGAGAGAAGAAAACATACCGAGCAGCTGCATGAGCAGTGTCAAATCCACCTATTCAGGGAAAAAATGATTTTATTTATACGAAAAATGTTTTTCAACAGCAGAATACAAAACAAAAAAAAAGAAGGAAAAAAATCTGAAAAGAGAGTAAAATTACCTAAGTAAACCTGTTTGCCACAGTCCCTGAATTTCAGAGAAATATATGAAAAAACTTTATATTAAGATATTTGAATATGATTGGTTATAAGAAAATTAAAAGATGAGATTTTTTATTGTTACTAAAAATACCAAATATGAGACTCCCATCTTCCGGTTCGCCGGTAAAACGTAACGCCTCTATACTGAGAACTCCTTGACCTTGGTCCACGCCGGCTCTTCTTTAACGGCTGTGTCTCCACCACGGCAGCAACAGCTGCGGGTTTACCTACCGATGATCCGGTAGCTAGATCCGAATGAGAAAAGTTTACACCAAACCAGTGAGACCGAGGAAAGCCTGACCCGGGACCACCGGTACCATCGTCTCCTATGCTAGATTCCATCTCCGGGAAGAACTGATGGGTGATAAGAGGGTTGTTGGGTCTGACCCGGTTAGGTTCATCATCATCGGATCCATCTTCGATGACTACAGCAGACGAACTTGAATTAGAGAAAGATCCGACCCGTTTACCCGGTGAAGAATAAGAAAACTCGTCAGATTCTTCTTGTCTGAATGTTTGGTGTGGTGCGTCGTTTAGATCCCACATTTTTGTTTGTTCTAACCCTTTTTCTTTCTTGTTTTTGATGTTTGAGGTTTCAAACTTCAATCCTCTCTCTGGTTTGATTCTCCTCAAGGTTGTAATCTAAGTAAGAGAGAGAACCCAAAGAAAGAACTAGAGAGAGAAAGATGTTTCAGAGTTTGCTTCTACGAAAACTTTCATTTTTATCCTTTCCTTTATATTTACTTCCAGTGCCCTTTCTTTCTCTCTCTCTCCGCTTTTTTATTAGAGATTTTTATTATATTATTCTCTCTCTAACCACTTGCTTTCTTTGGAAAAAGGATTATATTCCAAACAATTCCTCGTATTGGAGTTTCTTGATTTTCTTATAAAAATATTACCACTTTTATTATTATCTAATGTATACAAACACCATAGCTGGTTAATCAAAGATTCCATTAATATACAATTTCATGTTTTAAGAAAGTAAAAGTCGACGGCTTGGTTTGGCAAGCAATCTATAAAAGGTATTCTTTTGCAAGAAAATAAATAATTTGATAGATTAATGAACCCACCCCACCACAAATTTGCCAAAATTTATAGACTTTAGCTGGCATGAAGCTTTTTCTGTGTGTTTCTTCTTCTTTTATGTATGAATAAAAGTTAAGGGGATTCAAAGACATATAGATCACGCATGAATCTATTTATGTTAATGTGTATATTTATGTACAATAAATAGGTGTTTTCATGATCGTGTAAATTAATCTCAATTAAAAAACATGAGATATTAAGTTTGATTCTAAATATATAATTTATGTATATGTTCATCTGTAGTGAAGTTCCAAAAACAGCATTTTCTTGAAGGCAATCAAGTAATAGGCTCCCACTATAGTTACAGGAGTTGTTACTTTTTAGCGATAAAATTATACTTTCGACCAAAAAAGCTATAAAATACTACTAATAATATTTATGGTTTGTATATATTGCTTAAGACCTTATTGATGTAAGTTTCTATTGCAATTAAAATACTTTGCCCAAACTTTTACTGTGTCTGAGACCAAAAATCGGTTGATCGTTAGCTATTTGTTTTCTTAATGGGTTGTTACAACTATAGGCAGTTTAGATAAAATAATGTCCAACGTATCCTAATCTAATCTTCAAGCTATGCTAATTGTTTACTTGGTTATTTGACTATTTGTTCACATACCAACAAATCTAGATAATCTTTTTGATAGCTAGTTCGTTTGATCAAAGTTTGGCAACATTGTTTAAATGTAATTGTTATTTACAAACGAGATTTGGGGAATTGTTTTTCTATAGACTATTTTGTTGTTAAGGATAAAATATACAAAAACCTTCGAAGAGATTTTTGGGGAATTGTTTTTCTCCAGAATTACACTAGTGGAAGTGATCATGTGACATCGAGATTTAGTGCAAACTGAAAATAATCAGGATTTGATTATATGGTATAACTTATATCCAAAACCGTCAATAGGAAACTATAGTCAACATAGATGAGCTGCAAATAACATGTCTTCAAAATTGCGATCCATTATGGCAGATATCCAGATCAAATTGCAGAAAAATAATCGTTTCCAGATCTCACACGTTAGTTTGGTATTGTTACATTGATTCTGTTACTTTAGTCTTTAGGCATATCAGTTTTGTTGCCTTGTAAAGAACTTTGAGAAAGATGACTTTGAAAGATACTTTTTATTATGAAACTCGGATGCCTT
>OVBX01000599.1:0-36930 GCA_900406325.1 Erucastrum elatum
TTGATGTTTACAAAAGCAAAACTATATTTTTTTATTAATGTTTCAAACATCTTTTAAACCATTGTTGTTTAAAAAGCGAACATACATCTATTTTTCAATCGAGTTTAACAGTTGACTATTCTTGCTCCTTAAATGGTCTAGTCAACAAAATATTATAGTTAAATTGGTCAATATTTGAAAGTTGAAGATTTTTTTTAGTTCAAACATAAGTTGAAGATTTTTTTGGTTTTAATTTGAAAGTTCGTGGTTTTAATGGTTGTTTTCTCTATAATTAGCCAATGTAATAAAAACAAAGATTTTATCTGAGATTTAGAGTCGGTGTACTTTATGTGTGTCATGTGTGTGATGATGGGAACTGTCATGGCCCCATGCAATTAGTTCGTCCGTTATTATCAAAGCCAAACCTTCTACCATTGTTATTGTCGATTTCAATTCAATCCAACGTTGGTCTATATCTAATGTCACTGTTACTTCTATTTTCCTATTGGATCGCTTATCCATCCTCACACTTCCTTATCAGTATGTCTTTTAGACATATCGTAAAAACAAAACAGTAGATGAAGGATCACATAGACCGACTGGTGTTAATTTTATTTTTTTGATTTTGAAGAATTGCGCTAATTCTTGATTCATGAGATGAGCAAAAGAAACATTAAATTTTACTGAAAGATTATATAACATTTTGATAAATTAAGAAAGAAACATTGTTTTTTGTTCATTTCAACATAGAAACTTACTGACAGGGGTCCATGATAAAACAAGATGATATTTATCATCTAAGCAATAATCACGTATTAATGATTACATGTCCATTACCATTATAGCACCGACAGTAGTTTCATATAATTCAAAAAATAATTCCTTAAGAATCTAACTTGCAAACCGGGAAATCAAAATGTGCAACGTAACCCCCCTCCCGTTTTAAAATTGAAAAGCTCTTACTTGATATGAAACAACATAAAAGTTCGTTTCATAAGATTGTTTTCAGTGAACATAATCTACTGAAGATAATCTCTGAACACCAAATGGATAATTCATTGATAGTATAAGTTAGCAACATAGAAGAAATAGAATATCCAAGCGAATTAGTATAAATGGAATGACTACATTTGTATTCTTTCTAGTCAAAGTAAATGAAGTAAAATGAGTACATAGGCCCAAAAAAAACAAAATTAAATGAGAAAAAGTGAAATTGAATTTGAAATAGAGAGAGGGAGAAATGAAATAAAAAGAAAAAAGATCTCACAAAAAAAAATAAGAAGAAGAGACTCTCTCTCTCTTTCCTTCTGTGCTGCGCCTCCTTTTTGATTCTTCTCGCTTCTTCTTCCTCCTCCTCCCTTGCCCTTGGTGCTGTACTCTCTGTCACTCCCTCTCTCCATTCAGAAAGAGAAACCACTTTTTTTTTTTTTCAAAAACAAAAGAAGAAGACTCTTTTCTCTCATTAGACAAACTACAATACAAACAGACGTTTTTTTCGATTTACAAGTATTTTTAAACTGTTCCTTAATTTAAAAGACTTCTCCTTTCAGTTTCGAAACCCCATTTTCACCACACACACCAACCAATTAATTGGATTCATTCGAGGAGCAAGCAGAGGAAGCAAAACCGGAGTGACATTTAGGCGTTTCTCTACAACGGTACGGCGTCGTTTTTCTCGAGTATTCCTTCCTCCCCCCAGATGATTTCTGGGGTTTTGATCTGTTTTAATTGGTTGAGATTTCAGAAAGGCGAGAGATCTTGGAGAAAGTTTGGTGCTTTCTTGGGATTTGAATGTTCTGCTACATTGCAAGGGTTTCGTTTCCACCATGACTTCTACCAAGCGAGCCTACAAGCTACGTATCCTTTTTTAAATCCTTGATTAGGGTTTTTTTTTTTGTTCTGAAGAGAGTGTCCTTGATTTAGCAGCAGCACAAGTGCCGTGCTTGATCTCCTGCTTTCATTTCTAAGCTGCACTCACGAGATCTATATTTTTTTTAAACCCGTGGAGTCATTTAAGACCCCCCCCCCCCCCCGAGACTTATGTGTTTGAATTTATTGTCTTTGTCAAAGTCAAGTTGAGCTTTTGACTACTGAGGCTCTCTCTCATCTCTTCTGGTAGCATTTGCTTAGCCTTGACTTTGTGTTATACTTAGAGGAATTTGTGGCACATTCTGCTGCTGTTAACTGTCTCAAGATCGGAAGGAAGTCATCTAGGGTTCTGGTTACAGGTGGGGAAGATCACAAGGTTAATCTCTGGGCTATTGGTAAGCCCAACGCCATTCTGGTCAGTTTTTTCTCCCCGTCCTCTGCTTCTATCCTTCCTTGCTTGCATTATGTGTTTGGTTTTAGGAGAAGAGTTTTATAGATGTAGTGGAGTCAGTTGTCTCTCTCTTTTCTTAATGTTCATCGTATCTATTTTGTGGTCAGAGCTTGTATGGGCACTCGAGCGGAATTGATTCAGTGACGTTTGATGCTTCGGAGGTCTTAGTTGCAGCAGGAGCTGCTAGTGGTACCATCAAACTTTGGGACTTGGAGGAGGCAAAGCGTAAGTTTAGCTGTCTTATGCAAACGCTCAGTTTTTAACTCCTATGATTGATTACTTATGCACTTGCTTTGGTTTCTAGTTGTCAGGACTCTCACTGGTCACAGGTCGAATTGCATATCTGTGGATTTCCACCCTTTTGGCGAGTTCTTTGCGTCTGGCTCATTAGACACAAACCTTAAGATATGGGATCTGCGTAAGAAAGGTCCCATCCATACTTACAAGGGTCACACTCGGGGAGTCAATGTACTCAGATTCACCCCAGATGGTCGGTGGGTTGTATCTGGAGGAGAGGACAACATTGTCAAGGTCGGTAGCTTCTTTCATTGTTCTAGTGTTACCTCTCTGCACTTGAGCTGAATATGTAACAGAGTAGTGTTTAGGACCACATGATCAGTTGTTTCGGATGCTTAACCTTTTCTATGTTATTGCTTATCTCTTCTCCCAGCGTGCACCGTATTGTTGTTCTGAAAAGCTTTACCTGGATCCTTTGTCTTTTTATCTTTCTGTGTTTATTGGATCTGATATGCAGTTTGTCTTTCCAGGTCTGGGATTTAACAGCTGGAAAACTGTTGACCGAGTTTAAGTGTCACGAAGGACAGATTCAAAGCCTAGATTTTCATCCTCATGAATTTCTGCTGGCAACAGGTTTGTATTATCCTTGAGATTTAGTAACACCGACGCTCTCTGATTTTGGGATGATACACATGGTACATTTAAAGCTTGATAGGCTATACGTGAATGACCACAAATGTAACTGTGGTAGTCATCTTCTTTACGTTGTTTGAGAGTATCCTGTTTTTGCCTATGGTAACAGGTTCAGCTGATAGGACTGTGAAATTCTGGGATCTTGAAACATTCGAGCTAATTGGTTCGGGTGGACCTGAGGTACAACTACTTCTTTTATGTTTGACTCAAATTGGTAGCAACTTATTTATCAGTTCTACCTTTTAATATTCTCATTTCCGCTAGACGTCTGGTGTCCGTTGCCTGAGCTTTAATCCAGATGGAAAGACTGTGCTTTGTGGATTGCAAGAAAGCCTGAAGGTAAACTCTTCCATACTTTGATACGCAGCTACTAATTTTGCATAATGTTAATTCAAAAATTATCTCTTGAGGATTCATTCTTTAGTTTACTCCTTTTGTCTTCTCTCCTTACGTTACTTTTGTGGTCTAATCTATCCACTGCAATAATGTAGATTTTCTCGTGGGAGCCAATAAGATGCCATGATGGAGTGGATGTTGGATGGTCAAGATTGTCAGATATGAATGTTCACGAGGGGAAGCTGCTTGGTTGCTCATACAATCAAAATTGTGTAGGCGTGTGGGTTGTAGATCTCTCGGTATTGCTCTCTTTCTCCCTCCCTACACTATTTTATTCTCTTTGTTTAAAAAATTACTCCCCCTCCAACTCATTTTCGGATACATTGCCAGCGCACTGAGCCATGCAATACTGGAGACACTGCTCAGACAAATGGACAACCAGAGAAAAAGTCTGGCTCAGGAAGAGATCCAGTAGTGCTCAGTGATAATAACACAAAGACTATTCAAGGCAAGCTGTCTGTTTCCCAGAACGTGGATCCTTTACTGAAGGAAACAAAGTCTCTCGGACGATTATCTGTTACTCACAACTCTGATCCTTCGACAAAAGAAACAAAGGCCGTTGGAAGGTCCTCAACATCCCAAAGTTCGGATTCTTTGACGAAGGAACCATCAAAGCCTCTCCCCGGAAGGTTGTCAGTTTCTCAAAATTCAGACGCTGCTAAAGAGTCAAGGACATCATGTATGCTTGCTCTTGTTAATTTTCTGGTTACTTTTATATCAGCATTGGTTAAATGAGATGCCATTTCTTGTTTTTTTTGTCTGTTTTGAAGCCACGGGAAGTGTACCTAGCACTCCTCATAGGGTCAGTTCAACCAGTGTTCCAAAAGCAGCTTCGGGTGTTTCAAACGCTGTCTCTAATGCTGCAACGTCAAGGAGGAATTTTATAAAAGCGAACTCAAAGGCGAATCCTGTTAATAAGGCTGCAGATTTTATTCAGGTGTTTGTCCCCAGAGAAGACCCTAGAATAGAGCAGGCGACTGAATCCAGAGCAGAACTTGACATTATTGCAAGAACCATGCCTTATTCTTTGCAGGCGGCTGATTCTCGAAGGTCGCCTAACAGCAAAAGTAACCAAGATCTGCCAAACGCTCCGGTTCTTGAAATGTCAGAGTCTCAGCCAGTTGAACCAAGTAATGTACCTGATAAAAATGCATTTCCCGGTGGCAAGGGCGGCATGAGGGGCGCAGCTGAGCGAAGCATCAACGATTTTAGGTACAAGAGATATGGCAGGAGTAACTCAAGGTCACGGATGGGATCACCTCCAAGAAACCACGATGAAAACTGTAAGTTGCTAACGTATCTTTTCCTGTATTAGTTGTTATCTAATGAGGTTCTTACTCCAGTAAGAAACCTTGAAGTTGTGGAAGGAATTAGTAATTAAGAGAACTATAGTGTTTTTTAGATGCTGCGTATTCAGATAACAACTCACTAGTATAGTTAGCCTCGTATGTTTCCCTAACTGTTGAGTTTGATAGATGATGTTCTCTGTTCTAAGCTTGTAGTCTTTGTTTCAGATGACATGGTAAGCCACAAATCAAATAGAGATCCAAGTCCCACTGAAAGTCGAAAAGGAGGTAAATCTTCCGATCCAGCTTTCACCATCATTGTTGAAAATGAGTTTGGTCCCCTTACTCATGTCATGTCTCTTACTATATCAGGAAGATTCCAGTCTCTCGTCATAAATAGGGAGAGAAGAGGAAGATTTTCCAACTTCGAGGGTCCTGTTTCTAATTTTCCGGGTATAAATGTGGCGGCTCCTAACATCCATCCTTCAAATATGGTAATAGCCTTAAACTCTCTGTTTTCATGCTGAGATCTTGATGCTATAACACATAGATTGTAAAGTGCAACAAAATAGGGAGACATGAATAAGACTGATGAACAAAGATTAATGACATGACTTTCGTGATTAACAATGTCCAACAACACATCTAGTCATGCTTTTGCTCCTATTCCTCTGAGACCCAGGCAATAATACATATTGTATTCTCTTCCATGTAGTTCAAGCAGAGAGGAAACCATATGCCAGCTGAACAAGGGACTGAGTCTCCTTCTGAAGATAATATTGTTGAAGACATAATGGGGAAACACGATCAATTTGTCAGCTCTATGCAGTCTCGTTTGGCTAAGTTACAGGTAACATGAAAGCAGTCAAATTGTGACAATGATGTTGGCTCCTCTGTCCTAATTAGGGATTGGAAAGACCTCTAGTTTTTTTTTTTGCTAAATCGTTTTACCCAATTTTCAGGTAGTTCGTAGATATTGGGAAAGAAATGATGTTAAAAACACGATAGGTTCGATGGAGAAGATGGCTGATAATGCTGTAAGTATCCTGTATTTTTACTAATAGAGTTATTATCTGAGAAAAAGATTAGCAGCACAAGCAACTCTTCCTTATTCATTTGTTTTACAGGTTACCGCGGATGTACTGGGTATAATAACGGAGAGAAATGAGATTATGACACTGGATAATTGCACCTCCCTTCTTCCCATTCTAACAGCTCTTCTAGGAAGTGACATGGATCAGTAAGCAATTCACTTTTCTTAAGAAATTAGGGCAGTGTCTTTGTGCTAAGTTAATCACGTCTAAGTGGATTGCAAATGAATATAAAAACGCAGAACATACTGTTGAATCTTCACGATACAATACATTTCTAACACTAAATAATTTTTATATTTTAGGCATTTGAGCGTTTCCCTGGATATGCTGCTTAAGCTGGTTAGAATGTACGGGTCACCAATTTACTCATCACTGTCAGCTCCAGCATCTGTTGGTGTAGATATCGAAGCCGAGCAAAGGTTGGCTTGGTTTTCAACCTTATCTGCATATCTAAGCCATCGTGTTATCTTAACACTGATAGCATACTCTCTTGGAACTGAAAAACGTGTTTAACTGCTATTCGTAGGATCGAGCGTTACAGTCGTTGCTTTGTGGAGCTAGAGAAAGTTAAAGCCTGCCTTCCCTCGTTGTCTAGGTAATAAGCTTCTTCTTCATTACATAGTGAAAAAGTGAACAAGATGTTATAGTTTTCTCATTAATGATCGTAAGAATCTATATGGCTCACGTGTATTATGTGTTGGGCTCTGTGTAGAAGAGGAGGTTTGGTGGCCAAGTCTGTGCTTGAACTCAACTTAGCATTTCAGGAAGTTTCATCATAATCAATTCCGAATCCCTAGAAAAG
This sequence comes from Erucastrum elatum, assembly GCA_900406325.1. Lineage (NCBI taxonomy): Eukaryota > Viridiplantae > Streptophyta > Magnoliopsida > Brassicales > Brassicaceae > Erucastrum > Erucastrum elatum. The sequence goes on from OVBX01000599.1 coordinate 6,808, forward strand.
CGCAGAGCAAAGCCCGTCTTCTTTAGTGGCAACGTCCCAAGTCCTGTGCTTGTTTTTCTTAAATGTGGATTTGGTTCCAAAGGGAGTCTAACAAAAAAAAAACTAAAGCTGATGATAATCATTACTAAGTTAACCAAAAGAGTTTGGAAGGCTAGAATCACCTTCTGAGTTAAGCTGCTTCTGTGGTCCTTGTCTTTTGCTTTTGGGGGAAGTGTGTTACTAACTGTGGTGTGTGTAGTAGAGACAGAGAGAGAGAGCATATGGGCTGTGTATTGCTCTCCTAGCTCTAGTGTTACATGAATACTAAAAAATTCCACTCTTTAGAAAGGACATGTCCAGTATTCTCTTTTTTCATGGTTTCTTGGAGTTTTTCTTCTATTATCAAATCTTGTGTTCTATTTTCTTTGTTTATGAGCCTACCAGCAGTTTATGATCCTACCAGCAGATAAAACTTTTTCAACTTTAAAGAGAGCGTTCTTAGCCATAACCACCATCAACGCAATTTGTAACATTTGGTGATCATTGAGATATGTTTTAGAAACATATCCTACTCTAGTGCAATAATTTGAAACTATTAAGGTAGGTGAGGCCAAATAAAAATGTACAACATCTATAGATAAGATGAACAAGAAAGAATAACTTATGGAGACTTAAAAGACATAATAAAACAAAACATGGGGAAGAAAGGACAATCTCTAGAAACTGCAATAAACCAAACAGACTAGAGATTACTTGAGGAAACTAAATTGCCAAAACGATGTAACGGAATTGTCACCAACTACCTAATAAAAACAAAAACTATTCATTTCAACATCTTTTTTCTGATATAAAGTGATGAAAATGACTGTGAAGAGTAGTAGCAAATCCCATGCCTCTGCTCTGCGCTACGGTAAGAGACAACGACCATACAGTCTTTTTTTGCTGTACAACTTACTCTTCTTCATTCACCTTCTAAAGATCCTCCCCTTATTTTCTGAGACCAAAACTGGTCACTTTCTTTTGTCTCTTTTGTAGATTTAGATTCTCTTCTTGGATCTTATTCTTATAACATCGACCAGAATCTAAGGTTGGTTAATTATCTCGTATGTACTTCTCTTGATTAACACATACGATCGATGGGACCAAACTACATCCACTCTGTCTTTCTTTGGCTCGAGACTTAAATTATCTTTGCCAGCGACTCAGATGCATGGAAATTTGGAAATGTGTAATGTGGATGTAGTAGATGTGTAATAACTCAAGGTTTACATTATGGCGAACAGTATTATATGTCAATAATAACCTTCCCACCTTTGATACAGTGTCTGATGAAAGTGTATAGTCTAAGCAGTAAAGCATGCATGTGAACAAATTAATCACATGATACGTGGCCATGAAGTAAATACTGAAGAAAAAAAATTACAACAAAATTGATCACAAACTAAATAACAAAAACTAAAGAATGTAATATAACAAAAGAAAAATCAAAATTTTAAATGCAAATTTCAGGTTAATGTGAGAGTATTCAGTTTAAAAAGTATATAACATAGTGTCATAGTGTTTTTAGATATCAAGGGAGCATTGTATAATCTGAGATGGCTGTTCAGCTAATAAAAGTTGGGCTAGTTGCATGGAACTATTCAACTACAAGCAAATTTACCCTCTCTTCTATATGAATATATGATTGCCTACTTCTTATCGCCGATTTTTACTGTTTTGTGGATCACTGTTAGAGACTTAAACGGTTAAAAAATAAATACAACCATCAGAAGATTATTTATTTATAAAAGGTGTACACGTGTAAATGTATAATCATAAAATATATCTAAAATAAAAAAGTGAGAGGTCAACATCAATGCTTCTCCTTGGACAACTCTACAAACAAAGACAGAGATACTGCTTTTATAAGTAGTCTTCCTTCTCCACAATTTGACTTTATTCACACTCTTTTTGAACTTTGCAGCTCTCTCTCTATTCTCACTTTCGACCGAAAAAGAAACTGCGGAAAGCAGAAGAAAAATGGAATGCATAATGGTAATGGAGCTAGGGAAAAAGAAGAAGCTGATGAAAAGCATTATATGGAGAATCAGAAGAGAGATTAAGAAGATGAAGAAGAAGATGAGATCATCGAGAGACAAGAACAAGAAGCAGACAAGTTTCAACTACGATCCTCTTAGCTATTCACTTAACTTTGACTCTCTTTAAACCTAAAATGTGTCTTGCTGCTGTTTGTTTGTTTTCTATATCAGTTTGTGTGATATAATGTATGTTTCTAATGCCGTGTCGGTTGTTTATGCTTATATGTATTAGCCTATTAGGTTAATACTAACAGCTTTTTAAATTGATTATCTTCCTCGAGGCCAATCTCTAGAGCGCGGATATCACTAATATCTACTGTTTAATTTCTTTAACTGAAAAGAAGATAGTAGTTTTATAGTTTGAATGTAGTTACATATAGTCTGCGATATTAGTTTTTATTCGTTCAATAAAATGTTTTTTTTTCAGATGGAGGTAAAAACTAAAAAGTTAGTCTATAATCCCCCCCCCCCCCCCCAAAAAAAGNATATCTTCCACTGTAGAAAACACAGAAGAGAGAGAGAGCTTCCACAACTAATCACCTATCTAATCATTTTGACGCAAGATTGTATTAATCAGCTGAGAGAAATATACTGTGAAAATGAAAAGAAGTTTTAACGATTAAATCTTTAGGTAAAACCCAGTCATAACTTTGTATTATAAAGTTTTACTATAATCGGCTTCCTAGTCTTTAGTATTTAAATGTGCATCTATATGTTTTACCATAAAGTTTTAAAACTATACACAGAAAGAAAAGAGAGATTTGATAGATAGAGAGAGAATGATGTAAGATTCTCTGAGGGAGGGGCACAGTAAGCAAGAAGTGAGTGAGTGTAAATTCACCTTCCCATCACCCTAAAAACCCTAAAAGTCTTATCAGCCCTGCAACACCCCCCACATGCCTATCTATCTCTTCCCTAGCCTTTTCAGATCTCTTCCATTTTTTTGACTTTTACCGTTATGCACCCACTGTCCCCTAATTTTTACTATTATCATAATCACACATCAATTTATAATCTATAAATGATAGATACATATATATTTTTTTCTTAAAAAGACTTTTCTGTTAGTGTATATGGTCTTTCACCTCCTGAATGTATGTATAAACATAAAATGAAATTTATGTTCCTTTCCTCAATACTTTTACTAGGTGTTTTCTTGCGTCATGTGCAAAATATAATTTCTTATTTTAAATAAATAAAGATTTCAATTTTTATATTTTAATTAATTAAAACTATAATCTAATTATTTTTAGTTTGATCCATTCAACTCTATGTTAATCTTTTAATTTTATTTTATTTAAATTTCAATAAAAATATGATTTTTTAATGTATTTTATTCATAATATACTTTATTTGATTAATTTTATTTTAAATATTTCTATCTGTAAATAAACAAATTAGTTCTATAAATATATACATAAATATAAATAACATGGTAATTTTTATTAATTTAGATATATATCCAAAGGATACCTTTAAATTGGCTATGACAAAATCCTTACTATGGTCCGATGCGCAACAAAATATGACACAGAAGAATCAGGTTGTGGAGACATCTGAACATGTCCTTCCACTTAGACCGGGACAATGGTGTTTTACGGATGGATCTTGAAAATCAGAGGATATCTTCTCGGGTCAGGATGGTATAGCACTTTGAAAGGTTTTGAAGGTTTGATGGAAGCCAAAAATACAAAGGCCAGTCAATCACCTTTACATACGGAGGTGGAATCTCTTATATGGGCGAAGAAATGTATGCGGAATTTAAGGCAATATAATGTTAATTTTGCAACGGAATGCTCTCAACTGGTGAAGATAATTTCGGAACTAGAAGAATAGTTGGCTTTTGCAAGAAATTTAGAAGACATAAGAAGTCTCAAAAGAAGTTTTCACAGCTCGAAAATTATTCATATATCAAGGACACAAAACAAGTAGGCGGATAGCTTAGCACGTGGTGTGAAGCAACAGACGTCGTTTCCATATGGATACAGAGCAACCAATTTGGTTTTCAGAGTCCACATGAGTTTATAATCTTGTTGACAAAAAAAAATATATAAATAACATATAATAAGTTGATAAAATATAGAACTATAACTATACATATTAGTAATTAAAAACATGATTCTTAAATTAATTAAAAAATTATATTCATAATTATCATATATATATATATATATATAAACATATTATTTTAATAGATATAGAAAAGTTATTAGGTATTACAATATTTCTCAAAATATTACCAAAATGAATATTTGTAGAGAAAAAAATATTTTGATATGAAATTTATTAATTGTTACTATATTATAAAACTTTGCCAAAAATATAAATCTGTATATAAAAAATAGTTATTGCCATATTTAAGAAATCTTACTAAAAACATAAATTTTAAAATGGAAAATTATACATGTCACAATTAAATTGTTGTCATCTCATATTTCTTTAAAGCCATGTCATCATTTTCTTGTTTTTTTTTTTTTACGTCAAAAGGTCAATCTATTACTCAAGCTTGAGGTGGTCTGGGTAACCAGAGCGAAATAGAACAACCAATAAAATAAAGATCTCTACGAAAAGATCTAGTAGTCTTAGCAAGAAAATCTGAGAATTGATTGTGGGCACGTGGAATATGGGTAATGTTGAAGTCTGGGAAGCAAATCTTCACTGTCTCTATCTTCTCCAACTCTGTTGCGAAGCTCGGCCAGCCTTGAGGTTTCTTGATCATTGCAATCAGTTCTTTGCAATCTGTCCCAAAGTTTTGGCAGGGTGAATGTTGAAGTATGTTCTCTATTGCCCATCGCATCGCTTCTACTTCTGAGTGCAAAGCTGATTCACGTCTGATTAGATTTCTTGTCCCATCAGTTGTACTTTTCCATCGCTATCCTTCCAAACCTATCCACATCCACTAAACTGTGCAGTAGGCGTCCATGATCCATCCACCAAACAGTTGTTACCCAAACGTAGGACTTGGGGATTCAAATTATTGTTCTCCGTACCACAGGTGGTATCGCTTCATTTGCAGAAAACCATGATTAGCATTCACTCTCTGCATATCTAACCAGCTTCAGTGGATCTCTGTCTATCCCTCTAAACAGTTTATCATTTCGAGCCTTCCATATATACCAGATTATCCAAGGATAAGGATCATTTTCTTGTTCTAACTCAATGATGCTATTCTTCCTCCAGAATAGATAATCCATATTAGCATAGATACTCGACCTTGTGAATATATCTGGGCTCGTCGGGGTTGCTGATAGGTTCCATGCTTGAAGAGTTTGAGGGCATTCAAATATGGCATGAGTCACAGATTCCTCTAGCTCTCAACACCTCGGGCAGTAGTTGTCACATCTCATATTACGCCTTACCAAGTTTTTTGTTACTGCCACATAGCCAGTCAACTGTTGCCATATAAGGTGACAAATCTTGTTGGGCACTTTTATCTTCCAAGCAAAGACTTGAAGTTTCACAATACTTGGTTCCACCACTTCCTCTTCATCTCCTGGTCTTAAAATATTTGGGCAACCCAATATCCAGATTTGACTGTGTATTGATCATTTCTGGTATAGCTCCAGCAGTATGTATCGCGGTGATAGCCCGAGCTAGTTGCTAAGCTCCTCACTAAAGGTATGTCATCAGGATGAACATAATTCTCCAGTAATCCAATGTCTCATTCTTCCGTAGCCTGATCTATAAGATCACTTACTCTCATATTCATATTCATTACTGGAGCAATAGAACTCGCTGGCCTAGCAGGCGTTGTCGGAATCCACAGGTCCTCCCTGACTTTTACTTCATTACCAGAATGAATTTTTTTCCGGAGTCCCATAAGTAACAACTTTCTCGCTGCATAGATGCTAGTCTACACATAAGATGAGCTGCTTACTGATTATACTCGCAATGGTGTGCTTAGTCTTTAATATATTCCCTTCAAGACTCTAGCCACCAGCGAATCAGAATTTTGAACTAACCTCCATAGTTGTTTTGCCAAGAGTGCCAGGTTGAATTCATGGATCATACAGAAACCAATTCCACCTTCCTCTCTAGATAGACATATTTTTTCCCATTTTGCCCAGTGTATCCCTCTCTTTGGTGTGTTTGAGCTCCACCAGAATTGAGCTATAACACTTGCCAAGTTTTCACATATCTCCAATGGGAGCAGAAAAGTGGACATGACATACGTTGGGAGCGCAAGTATAATGGACTTAATAAGCACTTCTTTGCCTCCTTTTGATAACCATCTACCTGTCCATCCATTCACTCCATGCATCGGCTTATCTTTTAAAAATGCAAAGAGCTTGCATTTCGATCCACTAATATCTTCGAGGATTCCTAAGTAAGTCCCCATTCCTCCCTCGTTCTGAATTTCAAGTATATCTTTAATCTCTTGTTTGTTAACTGCATTAATCCTCTTACCAAAAAGTAAGGAAGATTTATCATAGTTGATGCACTCACCAGAAGCTTTACCATATTTTCTGACTACTTTCATCACTTCTTCACATTCACGGGGCTCCTCTTTACAAAAGAACATGCTATCATCAGCAAAGAGAAGATGAAATACCGAGGGACATGCGCGTGTAACCCGCATCCCCGTTATCTTCCCTTATTCTCAACATGATTAAGAAGGCTAACGAGCGCTTCCGTGCATAGAATAAAGATAAAAGGAGACAGAGGGTCTCCTTGTCTCAGGCCTCTCCCAGGCACAATATTTCCCCTTGGCTGTCCATTCATAAGAACTTTATAGGTAACTAATGTGATGCATCTCATGATTCCATGTAATCCAGGTTTCAGCAAATCTCATTTTTCGCATGACAGCTTTTATAAATGACCATTCCATCCTATCATAAGCTTTACTCATGTTTGTCTTAATGGCCACTCTTTTGTTTCTTCCACTCGGTTTGGTCCTCAGGACATGAAACATTTCTTGCGCAATCATAATATTGTCAGAGATTTGCCTTCCAGCAACAAAGGTTGACTGGGTCTCTGAGATCAGCCCTAGTAATATCCTCTTCAATCCCTGGCATAAGACCTTAGAGATAATCTTGTAGCAAACATTGCACAAGCTGATGGGCCTGAACTGGGTCATCTCGTTACGCCTAGCTGTCTTTGGGATAAAACATATATTTGTTTCGTTCAATTCACTCGGTATCGTCCGTCTACAAGGAAATTATTAACCATAAGAGTTAAATCCTCGTTGACTATATCCCAAAACTTCTGATATAACAGCGCAGTCATCCCATCTGGCCCTGGTTCTTTTTCTGGATGCATGGCAAATATCGCTAATTTGACTTCCCATTCAGTTACCGGAGCTGTAAGGCTCACATTCATTGGTTCAGTGACTGTCGCATAGATTTCAGATTGTGCTTCTTTAATGTCTTCAGGATTAGAGGTTTCAAAAATCTGCATAAAGTAGCTAGTAGCAATGGCTACTAGGCCCTCCTCATCCTCAACTACATTTTCATCTGCATCTAAGAGCTGTGTAATCTTATTTCTTGCCCTCCTCTGCTTCGTGAAGGCATGAAAAAACTTTGTATTCTTATCACCTTCTCTCAACCAAAACACTCGGCTCTTTTGTTTCCAAAACATCTCATCCGCCTTAAGGGCATCAGAGAGCTCTCTAAGTGTTGCCGCGATCTCTTGTGTTGTCGCATTATCATCTGCATATATGGCCCCAACTTTCTCTTTTAGCTCTTCCACCAATTGACCGAATTAATATTATGTTCCCTCAGTCATTCACTCAAGGCCTTCTGACAGCCAGAAATATGTTCCATAATAGACGCATTGGGTGAATCAGAAGATTTCCACCCCTCCAGAATGACTTGTCTTAGTTCCTCATTATCTAGCCATCGCTTGTCAAACTTGAAATTTCTTGATCTCCGTGTTGGCTTAGTGAGTATATCCGCGAGGACCGGACGATTGTCCGATCCCCATAGCCTCATATACTTCAATTTCGAATGAGGAAACGTTTCATGCCAATCTGCATTTCCCACTGCTCTATCAAGTCTGCATCTCACTGTTATCCGTCCTGCCCTTTTGCCCACCCATGATAGCATATCTCTTGTGAATGGGAATTCTAGCATTCCACAATCATTAAGCATCTGTTTAAAAGGCAGGAAGGAACTATCAGTGCATTGTCTCCCTCTCGTTTTCTCATTGTGGCCAGTGATTTCATTAAAATCTCTTATCATAAACCATGGTCCATTTCTTGTTGTTGAGAAACGCGTAAGACGTTTCCAAACTTGATCCCTCCTTTCTAGTACATGATCTCCATAAATAAATGTCATATAGACTTTTATTCCATCAATGACTGCCTCTATGTCAATCATTCTGTTATTTGAAAATAATACATTAACTTGAAATTCATCCATAAAAAATAAAGCTAAACCTCCGCTGAGACCAAGTGGCTCTACGGTAAACAAATGATCAAATCCTAAGTCGGCTTGAATGTTTTGCAACAGCAGCCTACTGTTCTTCGTTTTAGAATGGAACTCTAGTCATGGGCGATGCTTCTGACAGATCTCTGTAAGGCGTCGAACTGTGAGGTTGCTCCCGATCCCTCGACAGTTCCAACTGATTGTCTTCATGGATGATTTTTGGATGGGTATTTGGAACCCATCAAACCACCAATTTTTTTATCAGTTATCTTTCCCTTTTTGGAGCTATGCCGACGCTGGTAAATCCTCGTAGAAACAGATGTCCCAGATGTCGTAGTAGACCGTGGCTTTGGAGATCCTCGACGAAGGAACTCTGCTTTTTTTGTTTGAATGCCCAATGGGACAATCAATCTGTTACTACTCTTAGTATCTCCATCTTTACGATCTTTAATAATAGACGATGATGCCTCATGATAGTGTTGCACATCCTCCATTGCGTTGAGGTCCTCGCCAAATAAATCATCTTCTTGATCTTCATACTCAATCACGCGACCCTCATTCATTTGGTCCACCATCTCCATATCACGCGACCCTCATTCTTGTTGAAAGTGAATATAAGAATAACATATGTACAAATCAATTCTCTATTGTTTGTTAACTTATATACACTTTAGATCTATTGGGCCAGACCATTGATTTGCTTATTGTTAATTAGTCAAGAGCATTTGAATATCTAGCTGATAATGGCCCATACGGCCCAAATAGTATAATCCGTAAAACCCTAGTCAAGTAAACAAAAAACATGACATCTATCGGGTGAATCTAGACCGTTTATTAGCATCGCTATGCAAACCGAACGGTGGATTAGCTCGACAGCTAATAGACCCGAGTACAAAAAAAAGCAGCTGAAAAAAAAAGGAAAATCGCGGGGGAGTATATAACCGCCACAGCTTAAGCGAAAACAAAGCTTCTAGTTTCCCTCTCACACAACTTTCTCATCGATTCGGAGATTTGTTATCCTCCTTCCGATCGAGAAACGAAAGAGATGGCCGGTGGTGGTGGTTGTGGATTGCCCAAATCAAACAAATACGTTATTTGGTAACTCAAATTCTTCTCTAGCTTTGATCTGATTTTTACGTTTCCTTCTAAAGAAACTCGATTTAGGGTTTCGATTTTAGGGTTTCTCACAGTTTTTTTTTAATTAAAAACGATTTTGCAGTGAGGAATGCAACTACAATGTACCTGTTGCTCTTCTAAGTATGCACAATTGCAGCAAAATTGGTTTGAATTTCGGTAAAATCTAATTATCTATCGTTTTTTTTTCCTCAGTCTTTTGCGTTCTCTCTTAATCGCGTTTGCTTTCTACTGTTGTGTTTTTTTTTTGAATGATCAGAGTCCGAAGGTGATGTGACGCAAACTGAGTCTAAGAAGTAAGACTTCGTTAATTAGAGCATTATTATCTCTTGATTTTTTTACTTATTATTATAAATTTATATATGTGATCTTGAGTTTCCTCTTCCCTCTTGTTTGGATTCGTTAGGAAGCGGCTTACTCCAACTGCCTTTTATATTTTCATGTAAATATTCTATCTTTGTTTTCCCCCTTTTTTTTACTGATAGGGATGATGAATTTGAATGCTGATATTTTATTTTCGCTTTTGCAGGAGTGATTTCCGCAGAACTTACCAAAAAGATAATCCTTATATTAACCTTAAGGATGTAAGACTACTGTAACCGAGCTTGTTACTTTCACTTGTCTAGTGTTTATATGGTTTTACAACAAGACTATTTTACATGGTTGTTTAGGTTCCAAAGCTTGGTGGTGAAAAGTGGAAGTCTTTCACTGAGGACGTGAGTTTGTTGTCTCTGTTCTTTTGTTCATTCAACCGAGTTTCTTGATGATCTGCTTACTGTGTTTTTTCCTCTCGATTTTGTTCCTTGATCCCTTTTTAGGAGAAGAAAGTTTATTGGGATAGTGCTGATGAACTTATGGAAAGATATGACATGGCGCTTGAGAGCAGCGATTCTGATGAGGAAGTATGTCTTTTCATTAGTAGTGGTTCTGTCTTTTCTCTTTTTCCTCAATGTTACAATGGAATCTCGAATCCTAAGATGATTTGGTGATATTTTCAGAAGGAGTATGAGACGAGGATGATGATGATTGCTGAGGTGAAGAACAAAAGAAGACGAAGGTGAAGAACAGGAAGAAGAGATTTTTGATGACTAATAATTTAAAACTGGAAATTATGTTTGTTTTACTTAGTTGCATGTTCTACTGGTTTGAAACAAAGTGATTAATAGTTTATTTAGATTATAACAAAATAAAAATATTATCAAAACCATCATTAAAGTAACACAAATTTCCACTACTATAACATTTTCGGTCGAAGCTACAAAGTATTTTTAAAATTTTACCGTTATGCACCCACTGTCCCTCCCCTAAGTTTTACTATTTTCTTAAACACAGTTACATTCATAAGCCCTTTAGATGGGTACATTTGGTTCGAAAAAATAAGAAGATGAGTCCTGGCATAAAAAGAATACCTCCATCTGATATGTATTTTGGCTCTTTCACCTGAACATGTAAGGCATCAAATGAAAATGAAAAAATAGTCATTTAAATCCTCAACTTTCAAATTTAGTTTGAAAAAAAAACATGAACTTTCTATTTAGCCATTTAAAGCATCAATTTAACTTGAACAATCATTTTAAACTTCATTTTAATTTGACTAAACTAAACTAAATTAAAGACTAAACTAACTCGGATAACGAATTGATTTAACAGAGTTAACTACCGTTTCTAATAATAAATTTAGTTAACTACGTTACTGTGATTATTTTTTAAAAATTGTATATGTAAGGAGTCGAACCCATGACCAAAGCAAGACTCATTTATATCCAAACCACTTGGTCATTTACAATTTTGTTAATTTTGACATTTAAAGTAGCTATCGAAGCTAAGTTAGTGTTTTAAATGGTTTAATAGAAAATTCATATTTTTTTAAGCAACTTTGAAAGTTGAGGATTTAAATGATCATTATATAAAATAAAAATATATAACTTTTTCGATCAAAAAATATATATAACTCCATATAATTTGTTGTTGGTTAACTTATAAGTTATAAACACTCTAAATTGTGCCGGACCATCAATAATATTGAAACAAGAACATTTGTGATTTATACCTTTAATGAAATACTATATTTTTCTAAAATTACCTTTAATAATATGACTAAAAGATAAAATTCATTAATAGTACAATGGTCTTTTGGTTTAGTGGTTTTATTTCAATAGGGTCTAATTAAATGAGTTATGTTTTTATATAATCAATTTCATATCCTATAAACTTTTTAAATATCAATAACAGAAATTAAATTCTACAATAATTTTTAAAAGTTGATATTAAAAATTGAAATTTTGTAACTACACGAAGATAAGACTTAATCAAAAATATTACTGGCCATTTTATATGTTTAGCAATATTTTATATAATTTATAATTTTTAAAATTATATAATATCCCAAGTACGAATTTCAGATACAACTATTGTTTGACTTATTTACAAACATAAAACAGTTGTGTGACGCATTTTAAATTTTGTCATACTGTACACACTATAACAAATCCGCATAATTGTAACTTGATGTCACAGTTTTTATAGTTAAAACAAAAAAATTATCAATATTTATATTGAAAAAACAAAAAAAAATACTCGTCATTTCAAGTACGGGTCAGAATCTAGCCCATGTTTCTAAAAAATTAGCTATGATCCAAATCTGTTAACTAATTAAATATTTATGTTTTTATATAATCAATTTCACATTCCATACATTTTTAATATCAATAACATAAATTAAAGTCTGCAATAATTTTAAAAGGTTGATATTAGAATTTGAATTTTGCAACTACACGAAGATAAGACTTAAACAAAAATATTATTGGTCACTTTATAAGTTTAGCAATATTTTATATAATTTATAATTCTTTTAAAATTATATAATAGTCCAAGTACGAATTTTGAAACCACTGTTTATTTTTTTTTCAAACATAAAACAGATGTATGATGTATTTTAAATTTTGTTTATACTTACACACTAACAAACTTGCATAATTGAAACTTGATCATGTCACAGTTTATATAATTAAAATGAATAATTATCAATATTTATATTGAAAAACAGCAAAAAATATAGTTATTTTCAAATACTTTAACTGAAAACCCCTAATTAAATAAACAAAATTGAGGCCGCGAAGATATACATATCACATCAAATAGCCGCAGAAAGTGAATATGGACCGTTTATTAGCTTCCACACTACTTGCTTGAGATCTCTAAGGAAGGGAGAGTGGGAAAGTACCTAGGTCTCCCTGAACTTTTTGGTCGTAAGAAGAGGGATCTCTTCTCTTCCATTGTCGACAGAATCAAGTTGAGAGCTGCAAGTTGGTCTTCACGCTTTCTCTCGACAGCAGGGAAGCTAACTATGCTCAAAGCGGTTTTGGCTGCGATCCCCTCCTATGCTATGTCGTGCTTCCAACTTCCAGTGGGACTCTGCAACATGATTCAATCAGCTTTCACCCGTTTCTGGTGGGATTCAAACACTGGAAAAAAGAAGATGTGTTGGTTAGCGTGGGATAAACTAACTCAACCTAAAGGTTTAGGGGGCTTGGGGTTTAAAAACGTTCTCACCTTTAATACGTCTCTTCTTGCAAAACTCCCCTGGCGCATGCTCACCAACTCAGAGTGCTTGCTTTCTCGCATACTTCTTGGAAAATATTGCCACAAGTACTCTCTTCTCAAAGTCAAACCGACAAAGGGCTCTTCCCACGGCTGGAAGGGTATTTTAGCAGGAAGAGACCTGTTACTTCCCTTGATAGGACGAGCAATAGAAGAAGGGACTGAGATAAAGGTCTGGTCTGATCCCTGGATCTCGACGACATCTCGCTGCATTCCCTTCGGACCCCCCAAGGAGAGAGAGAGAGGGACCTCTACGTCTCTGACCTTCTCATTCGAGGCTCAAACGAATGGAACAAGGGCTTAGTTGAGAGCATCTTTCCGGGCTTTGCGGAGGAGATCTTCAAGCTACGGCCTAGTAAAACAGGAATCAGAGACTCCTACATATGGTATGGCTCCACCTCAGGTCAATACACTACGAAGTCAGGCTATGCATCAGCTATTGCAGAGCAGAAACCTTTCCATCATCCTGATCAGCTACCTGATTCTTTCGACTGGTTTAAATCGGTTTGGAGAGTGAACACAGCTTCAAAACTCTACCTTTTTATCTGGAAAGCCATCCAAGGAGGATTCCCCACTGGTGACAATCTGCAAAAAAGGGGCCTCCTCCAACACAACAGTTGTGTTTTCTGTGGTCTGCTTGAGACAACAGAACACCTGTTCCTACACTGCCCCTTCGCACAACAAGTGTGGAATTCGATCCCCATCTCTGTGCCTTTCCGATCCGATCAGGTCCCGTCATTTGCAGAAGCTCTGGTGCTCTCGTCCACCTGGATCATCCTCCCCCCATGCGGTATCATTGGAGACGCTTTCACTTGGACCTGCTGGAACATTTGGACTTCAAGAAATCGACTGCTCTTCGAATCACGACCAGTAGATGCCGTGGCTACAGCTTTCAAGGCCATCGCCGATGCTAGGGAGTGGAATTTGGCACAACCTCCCGATGTTACCCACCTGACGATTATTCAGATCCAAAGAAGACCACCAACGCTCCCACCTGATGTGGTGACTTGCAATTCGGATGCAGCTTGGAACAAGGAAACTTCAAGTGCAGGTCTTGCTTGGATCTTTGACTTTCCGGTACCGATCCCGGTCTCCGATGGATGCCAATATCAAGAAAGGGTCTCATCGGTTCTCTTGGCGGAAGGTCTTGCAGTCAGGGAAGCTCTCTCCCACGCTCTTCACCTTAGCCTCACTTCAATCTGGCTTCGCTCAGACTCCCTGTCGCTGATCAAAGCGATAGACTCGATCACCAAGCCGATGAACCTCTACGGGATTTTGTTGGACATCAAGTCACTCTCTCGCCGGTTTGCTTTCTGTTTCTTTTCGTTCATCCCCTGTGAAGAGAATGGGCTTGCTGACAGTTTGGCAAAAGCCTCTCTCTTCCATTGTTATAACTCTTAGGCCTGAGGCCTTTTAATCCAATTCTTCAGTTGGTCAAAAAAAAAAAGACCGTTTATTAGCATCGCGTATGCCAAAACAACGGTGGATTAAATCGACAGCTAATAGATCCGTGTCCAAAGAAAAGAAAAAAAAAACCGCGGGAGGGAGTATATAACCACCACAACTCGAGCGAAATCAAGCTTCGTTTCCCTCTCATTGCTTCTCTGAAACTCTTTACTCATCGATTCGAATTCGATTTCTCCTGGATATGAAAATTAATCCCTGAAGATATTTGTTAATCTCCTTCCGATCGAGAAAGAAAAAACAGATGGCCGGTGGTGGTGATGGTGGATCGGCGACGAAAAGAGTAGAAGCTGAAACAACCGAGCTCGTTTACTTTTTCACATTGACTAGTGTTTACTATTGTTTTTTTACAAGAAGACTATATGCTATATATTTTTTGATATGGTTGTGTAGGCTGCAAAGCTTGGTGGTGAAACGTGGAAGTCTTTCACTGACGACGTGAGTTTCTTGTCTTCTGTTTCTTTTTGTTCCTTCATGTTGCATTTTGCTAAGTTACTCTCTCTCGTCTTGTTTCTTTGATCCTTCTTTTAGGAGAAGAAAGTTTATAGGGATATAGCTGCTCGACATATGGAAAAACGTAACAAGGAAACTAATGATGCTGAGGAGAAACAAGCTGCTGATGAGGCCGAGGATAATGATGAAGTTGAGAACAAAGAAGATGCGCCAAAATGGTAGGTAGAGGTGGAGGAAAAGGGGAATTACTTAGTCGGCGAAGTGCGTTTTGCTAAGCAGTAGTAAGCACCCATTTTCGATCAGGTCTTACCAAAATACTAACTAAATCCTCTTCCGATGCTTTTAATCCGGACTGTTTCTATGCTTTTTAATCAGGCTGATGTATGTATGATCTTTCATGCCAGTAACTAACAGACTTTCATTAATGATAAATTTCTGTTTTGAAAAAAAAAGGGTAAAGAACAAGAATGGGATATTTTTAATGACGACTAAATGAACTAGATTTAACTGTTTATTCTGATGGATGCATTGTATATTGCTGTCTGAAGGTGGTTGTGACTTGTGAGACTTTTTTTTTGTAGCATGTGGATTGATAATTCCTTTGGTTTATGCAAGTATTCAAGCTTATTCTTTTGTTACCAACCATGTAGAACTGGTAGCTATTGTTTGGTTTGGTTTACTCGGTTACATGTTCTGCTGGTTTGAATCTAAGCGATAATAATTTATTTAAGATTAAAACAGAATCACAGAGGTATATAGAAGTACAGATTAAAACAATAGAAAGGGAAGTGATCAATAAGTAAAAAGACAAATAGAAGATATCATCTATCTTTTGAAGAAATGCGATTAAGATCAAGTCAGCGTTGGACTGGCCACTTCAAAACGTGTGTTTGTTTGTTCACTCTGTAGTCTTCCTGCAGGGTGGTAACGGATTGCCACACAAGCAAAGGTTATGCAGATAAGCAGCTGCAGGAAAGATGTTGAATGGCCTTCCTTGTGGAATCTGTCCGCACAGTCTGTTGGCCCGGAAACTCGCATGTTTCACTGCCTTGATGTTTAACAAGCTATCTGGGATTCTTCCTGTAAGTGCATTGATCGAGAGGTCGAGCCAGTTCAGCTGGGCGAGCTGTCCTAGTGCTTCAGGTATGACTCCTGTAATGTGATTCCTTGAGATGTCTAGTCTCACAAGTTCAACAAGGTTTGATATTGAACTTGGGATTTGTCCGCCGATTTTGTTGCTCCCTATGTTGAGTACTTTCAGGTTCAAGCTCTCTGCGAAGTCAGGTATCCTCCCTGAGATTTGGTTGTTGGTGAGATGGATCTCTTCCAAGAAGCGGCTTGTCTTGTTGTTCACCAGGCTTGAAAGCGACCCTGTCACTAGATTCGAACTTAGATCAACGGAAGACACCCCTTCCGGCAACTTGAGCTTGGAGAGATCGAACCTGAGCTGGTTCTTTGAGAGCTTCAGTTTCTGAAGACTGGTCATGTTGGCGAGAAGAGCTGAAACATCACCGGTGAGAAAGTTGTCAGACAAGTCAAGCGAGAGCAGGTCGTCTGGTCTTGCTAGCTTTGGAAAGGCTCCTCTCAGTTTGCAACCAGCTAAGTTGATCTCTGTGAGTGGCTTGTCTCTGATCCAGCTTGGAACTGCTCCAAGATTAAGGTTATTGTAGGAAAGATCGATGGACAGTAAAGAAGGAAAGCCTCTGCCTACAACAACAGGCAGAGGATCAGAG
Source organism: Erucastrum elatum (assembly GCA_900406325.1). Lineage (NCBI taxonomy): Eukaryota > Viridiplantae > Streptophyta > Magnoliopsida > Brassicales > Brassicaceae > Erucastrum > Erucastrum elatum. The sequence continues at coordinate 23,614 of OVBX01000599.1, forward strand.
AAATGGTTTCTGGAGAGATTGAGAGACCAGAGATTCTGCAGTCTTGTAATGGATGGTGGTATGCGACCAATGAACTTGTTGCTGCTCAAGTCAAGGGTAGAGAGCGACTTCAAATTACTGATTCGGTCTGAGAGTTGTCCTGTCAAATCGTTTCTCCCCAGCGACATGTCTTGGAGCTTCCCCGAGTTGTAAACAGAAACTGGTATTCCCCCAGATAGTCTGTTGCTAGAGAGATGAAGAGTGTTTAGATCCTTATACTGACCAATGAAATCTGGGATTGGTCCAGATAACAAATTGAAGCTGAGATCAAGAATCTGAAGCTTGAGAAGGTTCTTGAAAGCCACAGGGATCGGACCTGAGAGAGAGTTTCGAGCCAAACTCATCGTAGAAAGGCTTCTCAAGTTCCCTAAACTCGCAGGGACAGCACCTGAGAAACGGTTTCCAGCCAATGATAGAGATTCCAGCAATGGAAGATGGCCTAAACCAGAAGGAACATTGCCACGGAGAGAATTATCTTCGAGCGCAAGCTGGGTGAGACTGGTTAAGTTAGAGAAGCTGCTTGGAATCGAACCAGTGATGAACTTGTTTCCACTAATGACCAAAACCTGGAGAGATCCGAGTCTCCCCAGTGAAGGTGATAATGTGCCTTTCATGTAGAGAGTAGGTTCGGTCAAGGAGCTTTGCAGCACCAAGCTTGTGACTTTTCCGTTCGCTGGGTTGCATAGAACGCCTTCCCAGTCTCCGTTGCAGCAATCTTTACCGACCCATGAAGCCAGAACTCCAGTTGTGTCCTCGACGATGCTTGATTTGAAAGCCAGGAGAGCTGCTCTGTCTTGGCTTGAGCAGATTACTTGTGATGAGGAGTGAACAAGATTACGAAGTAGAGAAGAGACAAACAAGAGATTCAAAACCCATCTCAGGTTTTGCATTTTTTTAGGAAAATGGGTTTATGATCAGCTTAACGCAAAAGTGGTTAAAAATAAAGATTTTTGCTCAGACAAAAGAAACTGACAGGAGTTAACTTTGACTTCAATTTGGATAATAAACAAAAAAAAAAACTGTTTTCTTTTATTATCGTTCCTTCACTTAGACAATAAGGTATAATGATCCATACAGAAAAAAAATAAAATAAGAAAAAAAAAGAATGAGCTGCAAAAAGGTGTTTTCTTTTCACTTTAATCAAACAATTGAAGGATTAAGTCTGGTTGGATCTTGAAAAATGATCCACCTTTACTTATAGCCTTGGTGAAAACTAATATAATATCTGTTTTTTGAAATTTTACACAAAGAAGTCTTTGAAGAGATTCACATGGAGAATTGTGACCGTTGGATGAATCACGAGGATCCCAGTTTCATTTTCGAACGTTGGAGCGCAGATCAGTTTGAAAATTGTTTACATTCCTTTGTTTTTTACATAAGTATTCTTCTTCTTAGTGTCCAAGCTCTCAAGAGGACATCATTAAATAAATTCATGTGAATTCGTGATATAGGCCACTGTTTTGTCTCATGATAAAGTTAATAAATCAACCATACAGTAAAAAAATTCAAATTGTGCTATTATATCGCAGAATTAAATACCATCGGTTGAACGTAAAGTATTTGATCTTATATGTTTTGTTAACCATGTCTTGATGATATTGATAAAACCCAACACATAAAGATTCATTTTGTCTGGAAAAGGAAATTAATAGCCAGATGACTATAGTTATCATTTTGTATGTTGGTTGTATTGTAACAATCGATTCCTATATTATACATTTTCGACTGTTAAAAAAATACATGAGACTTGATTACCCATTGAACAACAAGCTTTTTAGCACTTGAGGATATAGCTCGGTGATAGTTGAATATTCATAGCGATGTTACTTCTGCCAACCTGTTGATTTGTGATAAATGTACTTCATCACATCATAAGACAATTTAAGATGGAAATTAGATATGGGTCGCTGAACTTTCAAGTCAAAATCATTTTGAATAGTTATAGCAAATCCAGTTTTGGCAGCTTGTTGAATTGATATACATCTACTTTTATAAGACAAATCAAGATAGAAATTAAAACATCAGATATGGGTCGTCGAAACTTTAATATCAAAACCATTATTTTTTTTTTCTTTCAAAACCATCATTAAAGCAACACAAATCTCCACTACTATAACATTTTCGGTCGAAGCTACAAAGTTTGTTTTTGTAATTACGATAACACAACTCCCAATCCCAACCATATATTATGTGGTCACCAGAGGCAGCTTTTCTTTCACCAATAGAAATGCTAGAAAGTAATAATTCAACCTAAATAATCCAATAACAACTTGCTACATTATTAGTAATTTTGATTTATTATCATACGATACATCATTTGATTGCTTTTTGTTGTTTAAAAGTTATTTTAGTCATTCGTTAGAATTTTAAACTTAACACGTACTAATATTCTTGATTTCATTTGCTCTTACATATCATATCATACTTATAATATGTTTGGTGCATAATAAATATTTAATTAAAAACATGAAAAGTTACTCTATTCAAATCTTGTTAACCATATATGATATATTAGTACTATCCGTGATCAGACTACTAGGGTAACTTTAACCAAAAATATGGATTCTCAATCGTTTGATGTGTATGTACTGTTATGGCGAATCTAAAGAGCACAAACAAAATGGGAATATTTGAATTTGATATTTTGTGAGAGTTTGATTCTGAACTTTATTTGCTGTTCTTCGCTGTAAGGCTTTTGAGCTCAAATTATTTTTAATTATCTTTCTCTCAGTTGTATTTCAAAAGCGTCAATTGCGGCTTGATGTTAGAACGCGGTCCGTGTAGGACATGAACCAAGCATTATATAGATATATACACACACATTAAAATAATTTGTTGTGATTAATTTGAAAAGAAAATGAATCATAACTTGCCACATAGACATCGTAATTAACAACAAAACATATATGTATGCCAGTATGAGTCTCAAATGCGGTGGCGTCCACTGTTTTACATAGGCTAGTTTTACATACTGCATGGACGTAACGAGCAACGGTTCGCTCTGTTTACGAGTTGATGAACCGGGTCTAGGAATCCGGTTTCAAGTTATTTAAATCATTCAGTCCACTGTGGATTATCCACATAATGAAATGGTATATCGGGATAGTGGTGTGGCACAAAAAAAATGTTTTGCCTCTAATTCGGTTTTTGTTAGAAAGAATCATTTACCTTCTTATATCATAAATTATTAACAACAATTGGTTTTTGATATAAAATATATTTTTTTTTAATTTTTAAAACACTTTTTTTGAAACACACTGCACTTAGTTAGAAGTTACAAAAAATATACTCTCTCCGTATCAGTTTAACTGGTGTTTAAAGATTTTGATTTTGTCCCAAAATAAGTGATGTTCTCACAATTCTAGGTAAAATTTTAAACCATTTGAAATTTTTGACCGATTATAAAATATTGCATTTTTTTTTTATTGGTTGCTTTAATAAATTACATAAAAATTTATGTTTTTTTAATATTTGTGAAAAAATCTTAAACACCACATAAAATGAGACAGATGTACTATATTTTTTAGAAAAAGAAGTTAAGACAAAGTTATCTTTTTTTTGTCATCTGATTATATTAATGAGAAATATCAGTTATTACATTGTTCTACAAGAATCTAGGACAATAATGGTATAGATTCCATTGATTAGCCATGAGAAGAGATTGCTTTGCAAATAGATCTGCACACATGTTTTTATCTCTATTCGAGTATGTGAACTTGATTGAATCAAACTTTGTCGCCCATTCCCAAACTACTTGTAGATATTTTTGAAGTCTCAAGTTGTCACTTTGGCGATGAAGGTTTCAAGTGTTTACAAAACACGCTCCACCACAGTTAATAGCTACAAAAATTCGCTATATGTACATTTATGTGTGTTTGGTTACTGTTAAAACCACAGTGAAATTGTTTTCCATTTTGCCATTTGGATCCATACTTTAAATTTTCTTAATTAATAAAAATGGTTAAAATTCTGTTATTTGAATTAAAAAGCCTATCGTCTTATGAAATCCCGAGAAAATGGATAAACATATCTTACTAACCCTAAATAATAAACGTAGAGAAAGGTGTTCAAAAATTTGAAATGCAGACTAAAAGTGAATGGACTTTGACAGCTAGAATCGACCATAGTGGGAGTCGTTACTCGATAATAAGCCGAAAAAGAAATCAAATTGATGTATTTCTGGGTTTTATATTAAAAAGTATGTGTTTGACCCTACTTCATGCTCGTTTGACAGCCTAATAAGCAACGATTAGAATCATTGTACTACTCGTTCGCAGTTGTTTCTTGTTGGATGAAATTGAACTTTTCTCTCTTTTCTGAGGGGGCCCCTTTAGAAAAATAAGAAGTGAAGTTGAATCTTTCTTCTGTTTCAAAGAACCAAAAGTTATCTCACACAAACAACAAAAGACCAGAGCTTTCGAACTCAAAGCCCAATAGATCAAAAAGCCCATATTGATAACTTGGGCCATGTATTGACTCCTTTTCATTTTTGTTGGGATCTCTGATTCTTCGTCGGCGGCTAACGAAAAATCAATTGGGAGGTTTTTCGCTCCGACGGAGGAGAAAGGAAGAGATGGGTCAAGCTCAGAGTAACGAGAACTCTGCGTCGACGAGTAATACTCCTCCTCCTCCTACGAATTCGCCGCGGAATTCTGATGATACTTCGTCTTCTCCGATGGGGTCTCTCCTTGCAGGTTCGGCTTTCGATAATCTCCATGGAAAGTTAGCTGAAAAGTCAATTTCTTTTTTTTTTTTGTGAAATGGGTTTTTCGTTTTAGTCTCTATGTTTGACTGTTGGGTATGATTTTGATTACAATTTGTAAATGTTTTAGCTCCTTGAGTACCATTTACAAGCTCTATCGTTTACATCTTCTGGTCCGGTTTATATAAGCTCTTTGTAATTTTATATGTTCTTCTCTGAGTGATATTTGACATCCTTTGTACTATCTCTATGCATATCACAGAAGCTGCAGCATTTGGTGAAGGTGACAATGAGAATGAGGTTACTTCTCCTAACTTTCTCTTTACTCTGTTTATTCCTAAGCTTCTTGAGTTAGCTGACTAAACATCAATTTCCATCAGTCGCTTGAAGCCAAGGCACAGAAAGCTCTCGATTGTCCTTGCATTGCAGACCTGCGTAACGGATCTTGCGGGTCTCAGTTCACCGAGGCTTTCCGTTGCTTTCTCGTGAGCACTGCTGAAGAAAAGGTAAACCACCTCTAATTGAAAAACGCTCTAAATTGTTTAGGACGGTGTAAGCCCAAGTGCTCATAACACAGTGATGGATGTGTACTTATGTTGTTGCAGGGATCAGACTGTGTGCATCCGTTTGTGGCGTTGCAAAGCTGTATCAAAGCTAACCCAAACGCATTCTCTAAAGAGGTTCTTGAGGACGAGAAAAAAGAAGAGCAGCAGCCTGTGCCTGTGCAACCAGACCATAGAATCATCCCTCCTCTCTGGGCTAAGGACCCTCCTCGCGGTGGCAAATCCAAGCTTTAGAAAACCTCTACAACAACAATGGAACATTATTATTTTCTCTCTTCCCTTACGGACAACAAACTGAAGAAAGTAAAAGAAACCATTGTGTAAACGTTTGGTTCTTTAGTTCACATTCCCATGTATGATCCAAAACGAATCGCTTATTCGGAAGCTTAACCGTTTGGTTTAATTCACACAGCAAAATTTTATTCGGTGCGATAATAACATAACCGACCGGTTTAATTCGGTTTGAATTGAAAACTTTAATTAGAAGGGTTAATAAATGCTTTCTTAGATTTTCGTTAAAACTGCAAAGCGTGGATAAGGATCTCTCATCAGTACTCAATAGAGAGATAGTTGCGTGCGTGCCTTAACGAATCCTCGAAGCTTGCACTCGAAGGAAAGGAAGAGAGGGAGTAATCCGATAGGCATTCTAGGGTTACGAATCCTGATCCGATTGATTGTGGCGATGGAAGAAGACGGCGGCGATGCGAAAGTCGGAATGCTGGAGAGCTTCATGAGAAACCAGCAGAACTCTTTGAAATCCCTATTCCACCGCAAGAAATCATCCGCCGGCCGCGACGGAGATGGTTCTCCGTCCCCCGTCGCTTCCCCGAAACCAATCCCTCAGCTCTCACTCCTCGCCAACTCCGTCGTCTCCCGCTGTTCAATGTAACTTTCCCCGAACGAACGCATTCATATGATTGTATCTGCTAATTGATTGATTAGGGATTTGTATTCGTGTGTTGCCGATTGTTCACAGTATCCTCAAGATTCCGACGCAAGATTTGCAGCACCGATTCGATGTGGAGTTGCCTGAGAGTGTTAAGCAGCTCTTGACGTACGCGAGGAACTTTCTTGAGTTTTGCTCGTTTCAGGCTCTCCATCAAGTAATGAAGCAGCCTAATTACCTTAGCGATCAAGAGTTTCGTCAGCTCATGTTTGATATGATGCTTGCGTGGGAGACTCCCAGTGTTACTAGTGAGAATGAGAGCAGCAAAGTGAGAGAGCTCTATCTTGTTGATTGTTTTTTGTTTCTTTAAATAGAGATAGTTGGAATAATGGTATTATTTTTTTTTTAATTTTAGGATGCAGTGTCTCCTCCCTCCACGCAGGATTCAGAGGATGAGGACGGTTGGTCTTTATTCTATTCAAGTCCCACAACTATGGCAATGCAGGTTATTTCCATCTTAGACTTCTTTTGTTTATGCGTTAGTCAAATTAGGAAGGACCTAACAGGCTTTTATTTTTCCTGATAATATGCTTTAACAGGTTGATGAAAAAAAGTCTGTAGGACAGGAGGCTTTTGCAAGAATAGCTCCGGTTTGTCCTGCCATTGCAGATGCAATCACCGTACATAATCTGTTTGATGCACTGACTAGCTCCTCAGGCCACAGGCTTCATTTTCTCGTTTATGACAAATACATCCGCACACTTGACAAGTATGAACTGACTACTTCTCTTTAGCCCCTCAGTCTGCTCTTCTGCGTTTGTTGACTTGTTGCACCATTTTGGTAGTGTTATCAAACGTATTTTTCATGTCATTTTTGGCACTTTACTTCGGTTTACTTCTCTAGCATCGCTTTTGCTTTATTCTTACCTCAATCACACCCATGATTCCTTAGATGGCAACATATATTGTCAATACCGTATTGCTTGTTAACTGATATTGAGTTGAAGATGAAAATTGTACTGTGGTTCAGTCAGTGGTATCAGAAGAAGGATCAATCTTTTTGGAGGTTTAGAATGAGATCGATCCACAGAGAAACCATGTTTTCTCACATTTTTTTCGTTCCTCAAAATATCTGGTTTCTCTTTTACTTTTCATCACACGTTTTCTATTTTGCAGAATTTTCAAGGCTGCTAAAAGTTCCCTTGGACCTTCAGCTGCCAGTCTCCAGCTTGCCAAGGGGGAAATAGTTCTTGATATAGATGGTGGCAATCCTGTTTTACCAGTTTTCAAACACGTGGGCATATCAGCATGGCCTGGTGAACTTCTGGAGATATCTCTGCATATATCACATTTTATTTCTGCTAGACCTTCTGCATTTGGCAATAATCTATACCTTAGCAAAAGGATAAACATGAAAGTTGGTTGATTTTGTTTCCATGTCAATAATATTAAAGCATTTACTTTTGTAGGGAAACTGACACTTACCAACTGTGCACTGTATTTTGATTCAATGGGTGGTGGTGATAAGCCCATGAGATATGATCTCATCGAAGACACAAAACAGGTCATCAAACCTGAGTTGACAGGGCCATTGGGTGCTCGTATCTTTGATAAAGCCATCATGTACAAATCGATTACAGTGTACGTGTGCTGGTGAAATACATTGTTATTACTCTCCTATTTTATGATCAATTCCCAATATCTCGTACTCATGGATATATTCCTTTTTGCGTTATCTTCTTTTGTATGTACAGGCCAGAGCCGGTTTATTTTGAATTTACAGAGTTCAAAGGAAATGCTCGTCGAGACTACTGGTTGGGTATATGCCTGGAGATCCTTCGTGTGCAATGGTTCATTCGAAAATACAACTTTAAAGGGATTCAAAGATCAGAAATACTTGCAAGGGCAATCCTCGGCATATTCCGTTACCGTGCAATAAAGGAAGCTTTCCAAGTCTTCTCTTCCCAATACAAAACATTACTTATATTCAACCTAGCAGAAAGCCTTCCTGGTGGAGATATGGTCTTGGAAGCTCTGTACAGCCGAGTTTCTCGCATAACCACCGATGTTCAGTCTGATGTCAGTTCTGTTCAGTATATGAAATGGCCGTCAAAGTTATCTCCGGTCTCACTCATATTGCTTGAGCATTTTGGATTGAATCTAGAAACTGGGACGAATATGGGTGAAGAAATGATAATCGTTGGGGATTTCTGTGTTGGGGAGACGAGTCCATTGGAGATAGCTCTGAAACAGTCAATCCTAAACACAGACAGAGCTGAAGCTGCTCAGGCGACTGTGGAACAAGTCAAAGTAGAAGGAATTGACACTAACGTTGCAGTAATGAAGGTATTACGAGATACTTCCTATTCGTCTTTTCCTTTTTTTTATTGGCTTCATAGTTTACTATTAACCAATAATCTCATTGCAGGAACTATTGCTCCCTTTCATCAAACTAGCCTTGCGTATAAACCTCTTAGCATCTTGGCAAGAGCCTTATAAATCGACAGTATTCGTGATCTTGGTGAGCTATTTGATTATCAGGTAAGATTTCATCTTTACAAGACATGATTGCATAGAATGAAAGAGTTCCATTACATGATAACTCATGAAAGTGATGATGATATGTTTTGATCTGCTGTGTAATGACATCAACGATCTCTTTATGTTGTGAAGTGGGTGGATCGGTTTCGTACTACCATTGATATTACTCCTGGTGGCTATGGTAATGCTATGGCGTAAGCAATTCAACAAAGGGAAAGAGCCAAAAGCCGTTCGTGTCAAAGCTCCACCAAGTAAAAACGCCGTTGAGCAGCTACTCTTACTACAAGACGCAATCAGCCAATTTGAGTCGCTAATTCAAGCCGTTAACGTTGGTCTCCTCAAAATAAGAGCCATTACTCTCGCAATTCTTCCTCAGGTATGATGATAATGTCTCATCAAAACATGACGACGCTTAATGTAAAACGGTGTCTACGGTTAATATAACTCTCTCTCTCTCTTTCGTTTTTTGTACAGGCGACGGATACATCGGCCATATCGCTTGTGATTGTGGCAGTGATCTTGGCGGTTGTTCCGATGAAGTACTTGATAACGATAGCGTTTGTAGAGTGGTTCACGAGGGAAACTGGGTGGAGGAAAGCGAGTAGTGACCGGTTGGAGAGGCGGATCAGAGAATGGTGGTTTAGGGTACCAGCAGCTCCGGTTCAGCTCATTAGAGCCGATGAAAGCAAGAAGAAGAAATGATACTTTTTCTCTCTCACGCGCATTGTCTCTGTTTCTATACGTGCTTTTGATTATCATCATGCAGATGTTTTCTCTTTTTTCTTTTTCAGCAATTGTTCAGGTTTACTCGGCAATATGAGACACGTAAACTCGTTTCGACAATGGAACCATTTACTGCATTATGTGTATATATAATATGGTACAAAACTATTGGATGAAAGCAAAGTACAATTACTTCACTCTGTTAATGAGACGAGTCAATTGTAGAGAAATGAAGAGAAAATATTATTGGATTTAAATCATATATGTTGATCATATACTCATTTTTTTTTTGTTGTTTCTCACGTTAAGAATTGCACTATCAGGACTATAGTATATAGTTATAGATTTTTTTTGTCAACGTATAGACATAAATATATAATTTCTGGATTTTGTCAACGTAGTTTTCTGTAATTAAGAGAACCTACGTGGAAATGAGTAATGACGATGCACAAGCGAGGGTGCATGGCAAGGCCAACCCATTTACATGCCCGGAGAGCCTGGAATCATCCTCCAATGACGAGATATCTCTTTCAGGCTAAGGCAAAATTGTTTCTCACGTCACATTTCTTACTTTCTTATTTTTCTAATGTGTGAACTTTTGTTAATAGTGTCAAATTACATCACACACACGTCAGAAAATTATTAACAATTACATATTTGAATGTGACCTGTCATGTTCTGTTATGGGTCTTCCTTTTCCCTCACTTTTATCTATTTGTATCTTTACTTTGACCAATCAACCATTGCCCCCAATCCCTACCAAGTGTATATACATATATAGTCAAAATATCTTATCCGACTAGTTCATGGACCCCGCCGCAAATGATGTAACACTATAAAGCTGGAAACTGAATGGTTTGTAAATATTTAGTTGAAAATATCCATGCTACGAGATCAATGGGTGATATGCTTAAGGTAATGCATAAATATTGAATGTTTTAACCATTCAGATATATTGAAGAATATCACTGTCAATCATTTGATTCCAAATATTGTATACAACGACTGATCAATAATGACAAAGATAATATTAAGTTTAATCTCAAGACTAGACATCCCCTATATATTAATCCTAGAACATTATAACATGTTTTGTAGTCACGTGTCATGTTAGGATGATTTTTAAAAATCTTTAAGAAAATAAGTTGGTCCATATAAATATACATTATACTTTTTATTGAACTAATATCACATTGATTAATAGTTTTAAATTATTTCCTTAAATAAAAGCTAGGTAAATTTATTTCCTTAAATAAAGCCATGAAATTACCTAATATGATTAACGTATATATGCCAATTAATAATTATAAAACATACATATTTGATAAAAAAATTGTATCATCTACCTTTTTCGTTTAATTTTATATTATTAAAATAAATTAAAAATCACATCAAGCATATATTTAAATAATTATATTTTTCATATATGTTATATTTTAAATTTTCTGAAACGATTATAAATTTCGAAAATGGTAAAAGTTCCACATTAAAAAATTTGTGATCAATGATTTATTTATTTTTTCATTCAAGCAAGATACAATTGATCACAAATCGTATGAATATGAAATCTCATTATATATATATATATATCATTTAAATTAAATTATCTATTGATTTTTTATCTGAATATTGAAGCTAAACCAAATTTTATGTTAAATTTAAGTAGTTAAGATTATATTATACACATTTATATGTTGTAAATAATTTTTATTTTTATATTTTGAGAAATTTAGAGTATATATAAATTTTATTTCATTTTTTAAAAATTAAATGGGTTATTTGAGTCCAAACCAAAACCGAATCCGCAGATCTGAATCGGATCTAAATCACAAAAAATAGAACATAGTTGAACCAAACCAAACCGAACCAGATAGTATCTGAATATCCATATCAAATTAAAATGTAAAAAATGTTTTTGATAACAAAATATTTACTAATTATAATATTTAAATAAAATATATTTTAAATAACTCATCATACGCAGAGTGCGTATTATCATCTAGTCAAATATTATTCAAAGAAACCTTAAAAAACAATTCAGGGTTAGGTATCATCGACACTATCCACTTCAAATAAAAATATATGTTCGCATCTTAGATGTTGTTGTGACATATATTCCTTTTTTCAATTTAAATGTCACAACTACCGAATAATTCATGTCTTAACAACTAACTAATCATTCACCTTTTATACTTTCCGAAATTCATGTATTTACTTAATTATAATCATCTATAGCTTAATACAATGTCCACTAAATTTCATCATGCATATTTATAATAATAAATTAAGTTATATATTGATTGACTATTTATGGTACATACACCATGTGAATATCACATGGGTGACGAATTGATGAAACATGTATATTATATGGTGGGATCCGATTCAAATGAGGATCTCCTTTTTTTTGTTTTTGTTTAACTATTTTATTGCTTCTTTATTGCCTTTTATGTACTAAATAAATAAATAAATTATAACCGATCTTTCTTATCATAGCATGAAAATAAAGTAATAAAGTCATCAGAAAGTAGCAATGCCAACGCGAGAAAGCTCCAAAGCCACGACGTTCCCCTTCTGCATGGCTCTCCATTTGCTCTCACCTATTTAAAAAGTGTTACGTAATATCAGCTTTTATTTTATCGTGTTTCATGTTCCAGTTAAATAGGAAACATATCTTATCTCCTATTTTTTTTTTCATTTTTTTTGGGGTAAAATCATCCCCTAATAAATATACAGAATAAATGTAAAAAATTAAAATCAGACTAGAAAAAGGAGAAAAGAAAAGTAGATAAGCTTGTTATTTTGCCAACTTGTAGGTAAAAATGCTAATAGAAGACTAACGTCAGTCCGAGTTATCATCTCTCTTTTCTTTTAAAACTTTTTTTCTTTGTTAAAAAAAAACTTTTTAGGCACCTTTAATATCAAAACTTTGGACTTTTAAATTGTGATTTATTAATTTGAATGAAGTTTTAAACTGAAATATAGGTTTCGAGACATTTGAAAAGGATTAAATTGCACCCCTAAGTTGTTTTGTTATTTGGAAATCAAAAAACAAAAACCTAAAACACTTCACCAGTTCTTGAGATTACTTCACCAGTCTGTGTCTTTACATGGATTCGGTAGTTTCAAAACCTTTATTAATTTATTTGTTTATGTCTCCTTTAACTATATGATTAACTTTTTTTTTCTCAAAAACAATAAAGAAAAACAGAGAATATGCTTGATCTTCTTATCGTATTTAACCCCAAGAAAGTGGCTTTATGTGTGACTTGATGACCCATACAGGACTCATACTTTACGACAAAGGTCACAAGACTCAACGATTCAAAGCTTGGTTTCAACTGCCTCTTGTCTCTTTGTCTTTCCCTTTAAATAACCATCTCACCAGACAGTTTCATCATCACCACCACTCACAATCTCTCTCTCTCTCTCTAAAGATCAAGATTCAATATCACTTCTCAATCCTCCAAAATGACATTGAGCAGAGTCCACCAACAAGTTCTTGCATTCCCAGCAGTCAAGACTGCTCCGGCAGGTTACTTTCCTGACCCATCAGCTTCCATCAACAAGCTCCAAATCCCATCTCCTTCCAAGAAATCTGAACAAAGCAGGAAAAAATCGATTCAGCGAACCAATAGCTTCACGAACGGAGATAAAGACCAAAAAAAGTTAGGACCAAAGCTAACTGAAACAGTCAAAAGAAAGCTATCCCTGGGAGCTAAGATCATTCAAATGGGAGGCTTAGAGAAGATCTACAAGCGGCTCTTTAGAGTCAACGATGAAGAGAAACTCTTCAAGGCCAACCAATGTTACCTATCTACAACCGAAGGTCCCATCGCAGGCTTACTCTTCATCTCATCAAA